>JAEAOA010002141.1:315000-415000 GCA_016746295.1 Potamilus streckersoni
CACATGGCTTCACAGACTTCATGGTGAACAAGTTCTCTCAAGATTTTAAAGCACATACCAAATTCTTCTGTGAAAAATAATTATACAGCTATAACGATTAGATTTTACTCTTAAATCTCTCCATACATAATATATGGTTACAAAAATGTAAAATGGTTAAAATTGCTGTTAAACATAACGTTCACTTCACTGCTTAACAGGCCTATAGGTATGGAGTAGAATAGGTCACAGGTGTTCTATTTATAGTGCACTGCACTGGGTAACTTAGGGCATCAAAGGGCTAAAAAGCCATACACTCTATGAGGTAAAGGGTTATGACAGAGGATCTCCTTTTCATATGGACAGTAGTACTCATGGATAAAACTGGAATTTGTATTCATATGGAATTTTCACTTGTTGTGAAGTAATTTATGGAATAAATCTGGAATAAGTTGTCTGATTCCATACATTTTTCAGTCCATATGGATTTCCTGATGTATTCCATATTGAATCCATGATACCATTTTATATGAGTGTTCTTGTTGAAGTGCTACAAAAGAGGAATGTCTTCTAAACAGAAATCCTGTCAAGTTAAAATAACATATTACATTCATTCTTTAGAGTGAAAAAGTATTGAGATTGTCGAGTTTCACTATAACAGGGTTCTCAAACATGCGGCCTGTAGGCCATATGGGGCCTGCCAAGCTGTACCTTGGCCCCAAAATAATTGGCTTCACAAGATGTCATGAGAGATAAGAAAGACGATGTGGCCTTTGGGTAAAAGACATTGTGGCCTTTGGGTCAATGACATTGTGGCCTTTGGGTCAATGACATTGTGGCCTTTGGGTCAACAAAATGCCCTCATGTGGCCCTCAGGAGGGTTTGAGTTTGAGACCCCAGCAGTATAAGCTTGTAACAGAGTGGATTGCCTTTGCTAAGTAAACGATTTCTCAAAATTTTGAAACTTGTATGATATATAATTATTTAAATTTCACCAAAATTTGTAATTTTTTCATAGTTATGATAATCTTAAATTCAGGAATAAAGTAACAAACATTTTTTTTTTACCATGACAACAAACCATTTGTCCTAGATTTCCATATAACAGATTTTTTCAGCATTGGTTGGTGAAGGTTATTAATTCTGTTTCATACATGTGACAGTCCAGAAAGGAGTTTTCGTTTCAGATCAGGAAGACCTAATTTTCATCATGTAAAAGAATAAAAATAATAAATTTGCACAGTTTTGTTTAATATTCTTAGGTAACAAACAATGAAATAGGTGTATATGTAATTCTTTACAACTGTCTTATTTATATACAGTTGATCAGTTGATCAGACTTAATTTCTTTAACTTTCATCATTCAAATTCACTTTTATTTGTCAAATGTCCCTGATGTATCATCAGATTTGGATGAAGATGCAGATGTAGAATATAAATATGTCAATGAGACTTCAAATATGGTGACTGTTACTAAAAATAGAATAAAAAACATTTGTTGAATACTTCGCATCTATCATCAAATATGGATGAAGATGCAGAACATAAAGAAACCTTGAAAGTTTTGTTTTTGTAATGTATGAAATCAACAGTATAAGAAGAAAGTTTCACATCCTCCAGACTTAGATTTCTTGGTCAACTGCTATTACACTTGGCTATTAAGCAAGTGTCATCTATATGAACAATCTCAGCCCTACTTGGGCCTCTTGTTTAAGACAAATTCGGCACATGCAGATGACTATTTTTTATTAAGACAGATAGTACTAATGGCAGATGATCACTTCTTGAATTAAAGAAGAATAATAGCTACAGCAACATAATACATAGCAATTTTGAAGAAAAAATTTAAAGCACCTCAAGAACACCAAAAATCTCTGATCACATGTAGAGTTGAGCATCGACCTACATCAGTGATCAGTTTTACTCACATTTATGAGATCACAGTCTCTTGATAAAGCATATATGTACAAAAAAGTATTTGTCCCGGGTGGGGAAGGACACTTTACTAACCATCAGTATATTTACAGATTTACATTGCATCATCATTTCTCAAATTGTCAAACATTTTACCCTAATGTATAGATTCTTCTCATTAGTACTTTGGCTCATCAGTTATACAAGGTACAATTTAAAATGATTTTTAAAGTCCTTGCTGAAATTCAGTTGTATGCTGTACTGTTAAAAAGTCTTTAAGTCTTTGTTGAGATTTAGTTGTACACTGTACTCCTTAAAGTCATTAAGGTCATATCAGACATCAAGTTCACCTTTACTTTAACTTTGACCCATTGCAGATGTTATTGAAGGAGAAGGAGGATAAAACACCACTTCATATGGCCAGTAACTGTGGTAATGTGGAGATTGTGGACTTCCTATGTCATCAGGGTGTCCCGCTGGAAGATGTGGACAGTGATGGCAACACACCACTGCTTGTTGCCTCTGATAAGTATGCTGATTACACACATCTGTCTAGTACCACATGATATTTGTTTTTTACCATTTGTAAAATACAGCTTCAACATATTGTGCTTTTTTGTGCTGCTTTGAAGGGAACATTATGCATTTTTTCCTTGTGTAAGTTAAGCATAGACATTTATAATGAAAATCTATTATTTACATTTCACAGAATGATGACATTTCTTAGTTCAGGTTATCATAAGATCAAGTCAATTTATTATATGTCCCTGCATCTGTCGAGCATCTGTCATTCTTTCATGTATCTGTCAGCCTGTCATGCATCTGTCAAGCATCTGTCAACTTTGTCATGCATCAATCAATCTGTCATATATGTGCCAACAATTGTTTTTTAAATCTCTTCTTAGAAACCTCTGAACCAAGTTTGACTACATTTGGCATCCTGTCATGAAGGCCTTCCATATTTACACAAATTTACCAAACCACCATTAAATATTGAAATAAAACCATTAAAACCTAAAACAACTTTTCACAAAGAGCTGAGTAGAATTTGATAAAATTTGAAAGAAAGCACAACGATTTTGATGATGATCCACTTTCAAATATGGTAACTGTTACTAAAAATAGAAAAACATGTCAGTCATCTTTATAAATTGCCTGACTAATTTCAACCATGTCTGGCATAAAGGCAATTTTCAATTTTATAAAAATGAAGTTGATTTGCCAAATATGGTCGTCATTGCTAAAATAGAACAAATTTTAAAGGACATTATTTCTGCAAAACTGCATGACAGAATTTGATAATTTTTGACAGAAAGCATAATCCTGGCATAAATGTATTTAAAACAGTTGGATGATCTTTCAGAAGGTTCCAGTCCACCATCAAATGTGGCTGCTGTGGCTAACAATAGAACAGCTTCTTTTCAAAGACCACTTAATAAAATTTGACCACATTTGGCAGAAATCCTATTGGCCATAGCGAGTTTTCAATATAATATGGATTATGCCAATGTACCATCAGATGTGCTAACCTTTGTTTTAGAAAAATTAGAAAAACATGAACAATGTCTTCTGAGAAAGTCTTCTACAAACTTAGCATGAGTTTTACATTAAAAGACTTCCTATGATGATTTTAGTCTAAATTAAAATATTGTGTGGAGACATTCCATGTGGCAATTACAGTGGACATTTTGAAAACCTTGTATTAAGTACTCTTCTTGAATGGCTACATCAACATTGTGGTTTCAGTAACAGACAGTAACAGTAACAGTAATATGAAAATGGTGCCTGTCTGATGTTCAATATGACGGCCATGGCAGCCATCTTTAAAATCTTGTTATAACTTCTTTTTTTGACTTGATTGTTTTATCAACATGGAGTTATCACCAGAAGATTTCCTGTGATGTCAAGTTGGTACTAAATGAACATGGTGTTAGACTGATCCTAAATTAACATGGTATCAGACTGATCCTAAATGAACATGGTGTCAGACTGATATTCGTTATGGCTGCCATGGCAACCTTCTTAAAAATCTTATCACTAATCCTCCAAGTCATGTCATTGTTTGATTTTCATGAGAAAACTTTCTATGGTGTCTGGTTTTACTAAATGATATAATATATAATTCATATAATTTATATGAAATCCATCTTGAAAATCTAGTTATTACTACTCTTCCTACATGGAAAGTCATATTAACATGAAAAACTAATTTTTATATCTATTTGGTCAGAATAAAGTTGGTGCTAATCTGACCTGCCATAACAAACAGTTAAGATAATGTCACTTAAAATAACCTGGATAGATTGTCATGGTTACATCAGCATAGAGTTTGTATAAAAGTCTCACAATCAAGTCTATTTTTGTTTAAATTAAAACTGTAATGATCTTATATGAACACAACATTTGCTGATTTAAAATTTTTTATATCACTAAAAAATATCAGAGATTGCTCCAGAGGCCTAAGTGGTTAAAGCATCTGCATCAGATGCAGGAGGTTGTGAGTTTGGATCCCTTTCTGAGTCATACCAAAGACTTACGAAAATAGTACCAGCAGCTGCTTCACAAGGCTTTCAGGATTAGGAGGTTAATGTTAAGACTGGTTTCGGGTGGTGTCAGGATAATGTGGGTGGGTGGGACATCATGCTACATGTCTGTGGCATGATACCCCAGTGATTGATATCACTTTAAACTGCCATGCTGGAAAAATCATAGCAATATGACTGAAAAATTGTTTTAGCCACATTAAAAGTTATAATCACACACACACACAGACACACAGACAAACAAGAATGTCAGAGATAGTTTCAATACTCAGCAGTTACAGAAAAGAAATGGTCTGATCTTAAATTCTTGGAAAGTCTTTTCATACCATAGGATATCAGTTACATCCAGGGACTCGTGTTGTAAATGAAACTTATTTTTCTAAAAAAGCAGGCAAAATTTAGGGGTTGATATATTTGGGAGATTTGTAGTCTCAGTATGAATCAATATTTGTCCTTAAATTACTATAAGCTCACTTGATCTGAAATTACCAAGTCTTATGATTTGCAAATTTGAATGTGTCTTGCTAAATTTTGTATCAACTAAAAATGCAAGCTGTATGGTTCTTTACTTTTGTATGCAAATAGTTGATATGTAAAAACATAATTGCTATATACAGGTAGTTGTAATATAAAGGTACTTGATATTTACAGGTAAATTGATATATAAAGGTAATTACTATATACAGGTTGCCAAGTATTTTTTATGTACATGCAGTTGCTATATAAAGGTAATTATTACATCAAGGCAATTGCTATGTACAGATAGTTGCCACTTATATGGTGATTGTTTTATACAGGTAGTTGCTATATAAAGGTAATATACCAGAGCAGGTTTCTTCACTTGAAAGGGGTACATATTCAGTTGCTTTGTTATAGCAGGTGTGAATTTTTGGCATAATTTGTTGATTTTACTTGACGGGGGTGCTTGGTCTTTGTGCTAATATTATACCATTATATTGAATCTTGAAACCAACCCCATCACAATTCAAATACAAGATGGTAACTGAAGAATATAATGTGACTGATGCATTTGACTGATGTCACTATACACTATTTTGCTTTTGACTGATGACACTATACACTATTTTGCATTTGACTGAGATGGTAACTGAAGAATATAATGTGACTGATGCATTTGACAGATGTCACTATACACTATTTTGCATTTGACTGAAATGGTAACTGAAGAATATAATGTGACTGATGCATTTGACTGATGACACTATACACTATTTTGCATTTGACTGAGATGGTAACTGAAGAATATAATGTGACTGATGCATTTGACAGATGTCACTATACACTATTTTGCATTTGACTGAGATGGTAACTGAAGAATATAATGTGACTGATGCATTTGACTGATGTCACTATACACTATTTTGCATTTGACTGATGACACTATACACTATTTTGCATTTGAATAATGATACCATACACTCTTTGCATTTGAATGATGACACTATGAATTATTTTTCATTTGACTGATATCTATATACTCTTTTGCATTTGACTGATGACAATATACATTATGTTGCATTTGACTGATGACAATATACACTATTTTGCATTTGACTGATGACAATATACACTATTTTGCATTTGACTGATGACAATATACATTATTTTGCATTTGACTGATGACAATATACACTATTTTGCATTTGACTGATGACAATATACACTATTTTGCATTTGACTGATGACAATATACATTATTTTGCATTTGACTGATGACAATATACACTATTTTGCATTTTACTGATGACAAAATACACTATTTTGCATTTGACTGATGTCAGTATACATTATTTTGCATTTGAGTGATGACAATATACACTATTTTGCATTTGACTGATTACAATATTCACTATTTTTTATTTGACTGATGTTAGTATACACTATTTTGCATTTGAGAGATGACAATATACACTATTTTGCATTTGACTGATGACAATATACACTATTTTGCATTTGGGTGATGACAGTTTACACTATTTTGCATTTGACTGATGACAATATACACTATTTTGCATTTGAGTGATGACAATATACACTATTTTGCATTTGACTGATTATATTATTCACTATTTTGCATTTGACTGATGTCAGTATACACTATTTTGCATTTGAGTGATGACAATACACTATTTTGCATTTGACTGATTACAATATTCACTATTTTGAATTTGACTGATGTCAGTATACACTATTTTGCATTTGAGTGATGACAATATATACTATTTTGCATTTGACTGATGACAATATTCACTATTTTGAATTTGACTGATGTCAGTATACACTATTTTGCATTTGACTGATGACAATATACACTATTTTACATTTGAGTGATGACAATATACACTATTTTGCATTTGACTGATGACAGTTTACACTATTTTGCATTTGACTGATGACAATATACACTTTTTTGCATTTGAGTGATGACAATATACACTATTTAACATTTGACTGATTATATTATTCACTATTTTGCATTTGACTGATGTCAGTATACACTATTTTGCATTTGAGTGATGACAATATACACTATTTTGCATTTGACTGATTACAATATTCACTATTTTGCATTTGACTGATGACAATATACACTATTTTGCATTTGACTGATGTCAGTATACACTATTTTGCATTTGAGTGATGACAATATACACTATTTTGCATTTGACTGATGACAATATACACCATTTTGCATTTGACTGATGTCAGTATACATCATATTGCATTTGACTGATGACAATATACACTATTTTGCATTTGACTGATGACAGTATACACTATTTTGCATTTGACTGATGACAATATACACCATTTTGCATTTGACTGATGACAATATATACTATTTTGCATTTGACTGATGTCAGTATACATTATTTTGCATTTGACTGATGACAATATACACTATTTTGCATTTGACTGATGACAGTATACACTATTTTGCATTTTACTGATGTCAATATACATTATTTTGCATTTGACTGATGACAATATACACTATTTTGCATTTGACTGATAACAATATTCACTATTTTGCATTTGACTGATGACAATATACACTAATTTGCATTTGACTAATGTCAGTATACATTATTTTGCATTTGATTGATGACAATATACACTATTTTGCATTTGACTGATGACAATATACACTATTTTGCATTTGACTGATTACAATATTCAATATTTTGCATTTGAATGATGACAGTATACACTATTTTGCATTTGACTGATGTCAGTATACATTATTTTGCATTTGAGTGATGACAATATACACTATTTTGCATTTGACTGATGACAATATATACTTTTTTGCATTTGACTGATGACAATATACACTATTTTGCATTTGACTGATGTCAGTATACACTATTTTGTATTTGACTGATGTCAGCATACATTATTTTGCATTTGACTGATGACAATATACACTATTTTATATTTGACTGATGACAATATACATTATGTTGCATTTGACTGATGACAATATACACTATTTTGTATTTGACTGATGCTTTATACTATTTTGCATTTGATTGATGACAATATACACTATTTTGCATTTGACTGATGACAATATACACTATTTTGCATTTGACTGATGACAATATACACTATTTTGCATTTGACTGATGACAATATACACTATTTTGCATTTGACTGATGACAATATACACTATTTTGCATTTGACTGATGACAATATACACTATTTTGCATTTGACTGATGACAGTATACACTATTTTGCATTTTACTGATGACAATATACAATATTTTGCATTTTACTGATGACAATATACATTATTTTGCATTTGACTGATGACAATATACATTATTATGCATTTGACTGATGTCAGTTTACACTATTTTGCATTTGACTGATGACAATATTCACTATTTTGCATTTTACTGATGACAATATACACTATTTTGCATTTGAGTGATGACAATATACACTATTTTGCCTTTGACTGATGACAATATACACTACTTTGTATTTGACTGATAACAATATTCACTATTTTGCATTTGACTGATGTCAGTATACATTATTTGCATTTGAGTGATGACAATATACACTATTTTGCATTTGACTGATGACAATATACACTATTTTATATTTGACTGATGACAATATACACTATTTTGCATTTGACTGATGACAGTATACACTATTTTATATTTGACTGATGACAGTTTACACTATTTTGCATTTTACTGATGACAATATACACTATTTTGCATTTGACTGATGACAATATACACTATTTTGCATTTGACTGATTACAATATTCACTATTTTGCATTTCACTGATGACAGTATACACTATTTTGCATTTGACTGATGTCAGTATACATTATTTTGCATTTGAGTGATGACAATATACACTATTTTGCATTTGACTGATGACAATATATACTTTTTTGCATTTGACTGATGACAATATACACTATTTTGCATTTGACTGATGTCAGTATACACTATTTTGTATTTGACTGATGTCAGCATACATTATTTTGCATTTGAGTGATGACAATATACACTATTTTATATTTGACTGATGACAATATACATTATGTTGCATTTGACTGATGACAATATACACTATTTTGTATTTGACTGATGCTATATACTATTTTGCATTTGATTGATGACAATATACACTATTTTGCATTTGACTGATGACAATATACACTATTTTGCATTTGACTGATGACAATATACACTATTTTGCATTTGACTGATGACAATATACACTATTTTGCATTTGACTGATGACAATATACACCATTTTGCATTTGACTGATGACAATATACACTATTTTGCATTTGACTGATGACAGTATACACTATTTTGCATTTTACTGATGACAATATACACTATTTTGCATTTTACTGATGACAATATACATTATTTTGCATTTGACTGATGACAATATATATTATTATGCATTTGACTGATGTCAGTTTACACTATTTTGCATTTGACTGATGACAATATTCACTATTTTGCATTTTACTGATGACAATATACACTATTTTGCATTTGAGTGATGACAATATACACTATTTTGCCTTTGACTGATGACAATATACATTATTTTGCCTTTGACTGATGACAATATACACTACTTTGTATTTGACTGATAACAATATTCACTATTTTGCATTTGACTGATGACAATATACACTATTTTGCATTTGACTGATGACAATATACATTATGTTGCATTTGACTGATGACAATATACACTATTTTGTATTTGACTGATGCTATATACTATTTTGCATTTGATTGATGACAATATACACTATTTTGCATTTGACTGATGACAATATACACTATTTTGCATTTGACTGATGACAATATACACTATTTTGCATTTGACTGATGACAATATACACTATTTTGCATTTGACTGATGACAATATACACCATTTTGCATTTGACTGATGACAATATACACTATTTTGCATTTGACTGATGACAGTATACACTATTTTGCATTTTACTGATGACAATATACACTATTTTGCATTTTACTGATGACAATATACATTATTTTGCATTTGACTGATGACAATATATATTATTATGCATTTGACTGATGTCAGTTTACACTATTTTGCATTTGACTGATGACAATATTCACTATTTTGCATTTTACTGATGACAATATACACTATTTTGCATTTGAGTGATGACAATATACACTATTTTGCCTTTGACTGATGACAATATACATTATTTTGCCTTTGACTGATGACAATATACACTACTTTGTATTTGACTGATAACAATATTCACTATTTTGCATTTGACTGATGACAATATACACTATTTTGCATTTGACTGATGTCAGTATACATTATTTGCATTTGAGTGATGACAATATACACTATTTTGCATTTGACTGATGACAATATACACTATTTTATATTTGACTGATGACAATATACACTATTTTGCATTTGACTGATGACAGTATACACTATTTTATATTTGACTGATGACAGTTTACACTATTTTGCATTTGACCGATGACAAAATACACTATTTTGCATTTGACTGATGACAATATACACTATTTTGCATTTGACTGATGACAATATACACTATTTTGCATTTGACTGATGACAGTATACACTATTTTGCATTTGACTGATGACAGTATACACTATTTTATATTTGACTGATGACACTTAACACTATTTTGCATTTGACTGATGACAATATACACTAATTTGCATTTGACTGATGACAATATACACTATTTTATATTTGACTGATGACAATATACACTATTTTATATTTGACTGATGACAATATACATTATGTTGCATTTGACTGATGACAATATACACTATTTTGTATTTGACTGATGACAATATACTATTTTGCATTTGACTGATGACAATATACATTATTTTGCATTTGACTGATGACAATATACACTATTTTGCATTTGACTGATGACAATATACACTATTTTGTATTTGACTGATGACAATATACACTATTTTGCATTTGACTGATGACAATATACACTATTTTTCATTTGACTGATGTCATTATACACTATTTTGCATTTGACTGATGACAGTATACACTATTTTGCATTTTACTGATGTCAGTATACATTATTTTGCATTTGACTGATGACAATATACACTATTTTGCATTTGACTGATGACAATATACACTATTTTGCATTTGACTGATGACAATATACACTATTTTGTATTTGACTGATGACAATATACACTATTTTATATCTGACTGATGACAATATGCACCATTTTATATCTGACTGATGACAATATACACTATTTTACATTTGACTGATGACAATATACACCATTTTGCATTTGACTGATGACAATATACACTATTTTGCATTTGACTGATGACAATATTCACTAATTTGCATTTGACTGATGACAATGTACATTATTTTACATTTTGACTGATGTCAGTATACATTATTTTGCATTTGAGTGATAACAATATACACAATTTTGTATTTGATTGATGATCTTATACACTATTTTACATTTGACTGATGACAATATACACTAATTTGCATTTGACTGATGACAGTATTCACTAATTTGCATTTGACTGATGACAGTATACATTATGTTGCATTTGACTGATGACAATATACACTATTTTGCATTTGACTGATGACAATATACACTATTTTGCATTTGACTGATGACAATATACACTATTTTGCATTTGACTGATGATAATATACATTATTTTGCATTTGATGGATGACAATATTCACTATTTTGCATTTGACTGATGACAATATACACTATTTTGCATTTGACTGATGACAATATACACTATTTTGCATTTGACTGATGTCAGTATACATTATTTTGCATTTGACTGATGTCATTATACATTATTTTGCATTTGACTGATGACAATATTCACTATTTTGCATTTGACTGATGACAATATACATTATTTTGCATTTGACTGATGACAATATTCACTATTTTGCATTTGACTGATGACAATATACACTATTTTGCATTTGACTGATGTCAGCATACACTATTTTATATTTGACTGATGACAATATACACTATTTTATATTTGACTGATGTCAGTATACACTATTTTGCATTTGACTGATGACAATATACCCTATTTTATATTTGACTGATGACAATATACACTATTTTGCATTTGACTGATGACAATATACATTATTTTGCATTTGACTGATGTCATTATACATTATTTTGCATTTGACTGATGACAATATACACTTTTTTGCATTTGACTGATGACAATATACACTATTTTATATTTGACTGATGACAATATACACTATTTTGTATTTGACTGATGACAGTTTACACTATTTTGCATTTGACTGATGTCAATATACACTATTTTATATTTGACTGATGACAATATACACTATTTTATATTTGACTGATGACAGTTTACACTATTTTGCATTTGACTGATGTCAATATACACTATTTTATATTTGACTGATGACAATATACACTATTTTGCATTTGACTGATGTCATTAGACATTATTTTGCATTTGATCGATGACAATATACACTATTTTGCATTTGACTGATGACAATATATACTTTTTTGCATTTGACTGATGACACTATACACTATTTTGCATTTCACTGATGTCAGTATACACTTTTTTGCATTTGACTGATGTCAGTATACATTATTTTGCATTTGACTGATGACAATATACATTATGTTGCATTTGACTGATGACAATATACACTATTTTGCATTTGACTGATGACAATATACACTATTTTGCATTTGACTGATGACAATATACACTATTTTGCATTTGACTGATGACAATATACACTATTTTGCATTTGACTGATGACAATATACACTATTTTGCATTTGACTGATGACAATATTCACTATTTTGCATTTGACTGATGACAATATAAACTATTTTGCATTTTACTGATGACAATATACACTAATTTGCATTTGACTGATGACAGTATACACTATTTTGCATTTGACTGATGTCAGTATACACTATCTTGCATTTGACTGATGACAATATACACTATTTTGCATTTGACTGATGACAATATACACTATTTTGCATTTGACTGATGACAATATACACTATTTTTTCATTTGACTGATGCTATATACTATTTTGCATTTGACTGATGACAATATACACTATTTTATATTTGACTGATGACAATATACACTATTTTGCATTTGACTGATGACAATATACACTATTTTGCATTTGACTGATGACAATATACACTATTTTGCATTTGACTGATGACAATATACACTATTTTGCATTTGACTGATGACAATATACACTATTTTGCATTTGACTGATGATGATACTTACTATGCCTCTTTTTGACTAAGTGGTAAAACATTTGTTTAATCAGGCAATTAAGACTTGGTCCATTGTAGCTTATTTCACATAGTTCTTGGTTAGTTGTAAAACAGCGCTTTATCATTGGTCCTATGCCCCTTTTCAATTACCATCATGTTCAAAATAAACAAAGTGGAGATAAATTTGGATTTAGTGTATAATTTTATTTTATACCTATTTTTTTCCAGGGGTCATCTAGAGGTAATGAAGTTGCTGATAGAAAAAGGTGCCAAAAAGAATGCCAAAAACAAGAATGATGAAGGTGCTATATTCCTCATGGTCAAACAGAAGAACAAAAAGGGCTTGAAACTTCTGCTGGAACTTGAATGTGATATCAATAGTAAGGTAAGATTTAGATACAAAATACCCCAAAACTCCTATTAAGAAAACCATCCTCAGATGTCCAAGTCCAGTCAGTATTTTTCTTTAGATATGTTACCCAATCACAATACTTTTCCAGAATGACTGCTATTTAACTAATCCAGCACTCCCAGACTAATGCATTTTAGCTAAGAGTTATTTGCCCACCTTGGTGGCAGTTAGAGTGATCTCCCCAGGAATTGGCACCAAATCACATGAATTTTTTTTTTGCTACTTCCACTTGTGCTGAGTAGCATGCTTTCTACAGGCAGAGAGGTCTCATAATCCATATATAAGCGTTTTGAAAGTTTTCTACCTTAATGAGAGTTTGAGGAGTTTAGTCTTCATAGCAAAGTATTCTCCATCAATAAACATTCCAATTTTTCTATTCTTTATTTCATCAATCTTTTAGTGTTATCACATTGATGTCTTCACACACTTGTGTGACATTGGTACATACCTGCATGGATGGCAATGGCAACTCCTTTTATTGCTCTTGTGGATATGTGAGAAAGCTTGCCAGTATCTTGTCGTGGGTCAGTGGTTCTTTCCGGTGATTTCCCGGTTTCTTCCTCCACCATTAATACTGGTTACCATGAATAGCCTATCATGTGCTGAAAAATGGCGTTAAGCCCAACAACAACATCATTACTCTAGCTGTGTTCAATAGCTGCAGGTCTAGTGTGTGATAAAGAAAACTCATTTAATATTGCTATATAATTTCCACTTCATTCAGATAAATTTAGGTAAGTTTACTATATTATCTAATCTTAGCATCTGCTTTGTAGTTATATACATTACCCTAAGTTTAGCAGAATAAAACACCATTGTTTGGCTTTTCCTATTATGACTTTATTTAAAGAGGGTAACTCAATTAGTTAAGAACTAATCTACCTTGAGGCCCTCATTCAAAGGAATTTAATTATTTTTGCTGCATCTCTGAAGCCATTGTATATACTGGGTTTGGAAAGAGGAAATAGAGTGGGCATTTCTAATCTCAACTGGAATATTATTCCAGAGCAAAGTTCCAGAGTATTGGAAACTTTTTTTAAATAATTCCTTATTTGGTTTGGGAATTTTGTAATGTTTGGTAGACATTGATCGCAGGTGGGGAGTATTTCCAGGTAGCCTATACTTGAATAGTGATTGTAAATATTCAGGAGCATTATTATTGGCTATCCTGTACATTAATTTGGCTTTTCTTAAACAGATTCAGTCTTTAATAGGTAGTATTTTTAACTTACCAGCTAAATTTTCCTTGCTTTCTTTCTGGATTGATATTAACTCAAAAGCTCTTTTTTGGAGATGTGCCAGCTTTGCTAAGTTTTTATCATTTGAATTACCCCATACTGTATTACAGTAGTCTAAATAGGGTTGTATGTAACTGCTATAAAATAGTTTTCTGTGCTTTTCCGGAAGAAAGTGTCTTATCCTACTGAGAAGCCATAAACTTGAATTGACTTTTTTACTGATATGTTTGATATGTTCAGTCCATGATAGGTTATTATCTACCAAAACACCAAGTAGACTATCATGACAGACCATTTGCAACCTTTTATCCTTCCATGTTAGACATAGTTCATCGCTATCAAGTTTTGTTCTTTTTTTGAGAAAAGTAATATTTTAGTTTTACCAGTATTAACCACCATGCCATTGCATGTGCACCAGTATTCTAGTTTGTTTAAGGCATTCTGTAAAGAAATTTCGAGTTCTTGTTTTGTGTTTTGGATGTCTGACAATGTTGTGTCATCTGCATAGAAATCTGTAGATGATACTGAGTCCTTTAGTACAAGTGGTAGGTCATTAATAAATAAAATAAACAGTAATGGACCCAGAATTGAGCCTTGTGGTACTCCACATCTAATTGTTTCAGGTTCAGACAGAACATTATTAATATAAACATGTTGTGTTCTCTCACTTACATATGAAGTAAACCATTTAACTGTGCTTTCATCACATTGGTAGATTTTCAGTTTCTTCAAAAGGATTTCATGATCTACCATGTCAAAAGCTTTCCTGAAATCTACAAATACAGAACCTATTATTCTACCTTGATCAAGTGCTTGAAGCCATTTATCAGTTAAGGAGATCAAGACAGTCTCACATGAGTGTTTCTGTCTAAAGCCTGATTGATTAGGGTATAACAGAAAGTGTTTGGTTAAATATGATATGAATGAATCATGGACATGCTTTTCAATCAATTTTGACAAGTTTGGTAGTATTGGTACAATTTTCTTATAATGTATATTGTATCATTCAAATTTTAAGTATCAGCAATGATGCTTCAGTGCATTTTTATGATGTGTACTTTACTCATTTATATTACTTTATATTATGATGTGTACCTTACTCATTTATATTATGGACACATTATGTACTTTACTAATTTATATTATGGACGCATGTACTTTATTCATTTATATTATGGACACATTATGTACTTTACTCATTTATATTATGGACACATTATGTACTTTACTCATTTATATTATGAACACATTATGTACTCTACTCATTTATATTATGGACACATTATATACTTTACTCATTTATATTATGGACACATTATGTACTCTACTCATTTATATTATGGACACATTATGTACTTTACTCATTTATATTATGGACACATTATGTACTTTACTCATTTATATTACTTTATATTATGATGTGTACTTTACTCATTTATATTATGGACACATTATGTACTTTACTCATTTATATTATGGACACATTATGTACTTTACTCATTTATATTATGGACACATTATGTACTTTACTCATTTATATTATGGACACATTATGTACTTTACTCATTTATATTATGGACACATGTACTTTACTCATTTATATTATGGACACATTATGTACTTTACTCATTTATATTACTTTATATTATGATGTATACTTTACTCATTTATATTATGGACACATTATGTACTTTACTCATTTATATTATGGACACATTATGTACTTCACTCATTTATATTATGGACACAATATGTACTTTACTCATTTATATTATGGACAGAAGTTAATGAGTGACAATATTATGGACACTAAGGAGGAAGGCACAGAAGCAAACCTTCAGAGATGAAGACATAATCAGTTGGCACACAAGGGTTGAAGACCATATAACTTTCTTGGGAGCAAGATAGCAACAACACCTCACATCAGCATTATGGATTGCGTATTGGATCACTATCCCCTACCATATCCCAACCTTAAGAACTGGACATCACCATGCCAGCCAAGATGGACCTGTTATTCATGACCAGACTTGGTAATGTATCTCTAATTAAATGGGCCATGTATCTCTAATTGCAATGGGCCATGTACCTCTAACTGCAATGGGCCATGTACCTATAAATGAAATGGGCCATGTACTTCTGATTGCAATGGGTCATGTACCTCTAATTGCAATGGGCTATATACCTCTAATTGCAATGGACCATTTACCTCTAATTGCAATGGGCCATATATGTCTGATTGCAATAGGCCATGTACCTCTGATTGCAATGGGCCATGTACCTCTAATGGCAATGGGCCATATAACTCTAATTGCAATGGGCCATGTAAATCGAATGGCAATATGACATGTACCTCTAATTGCAATGGGCCATATACCTCAAATTGCAATGGGTTATGTACCTCTGATTGCAATGTGCCATGTACCTCTAATGGCAATGGGCCATGTACCTCAAATGGCAATGGGCCACGTACCTCTAATTGCAATGAGCCATGTACCTCTAATTGCAATGGGCCATGTACCTATAATAGCAATGGGTCATGTACCTATAATTGCAATGGGCAATATACCTCTAATTGCAATGGGTCATGTACCTCTAATTGTAATGGGCCATGTACTTCTGATTGCAATGGGTCATGTACCTCTAATTGCAATGGACCATTTACCTCTAATTGCAATGGGTCATGTACCTCTAATTGTAATGGGCCATGTACATCTGATTGCAATAGGCCATGTACCTCTAATTGCAATGGGCCATGTACCTCAAATGGCAATATGACATGTACCTCTAATTGCAATGGGTCATATATTTCTAATTGCAATGGGTTATGTACCTCTGATTGCAATGGGCCATGTACCTCTAATGCAATGGGCCATGTACCTCAAGTGGCAATGGGCCATGTATCTCTAATTGCAATGGGCCATGTACATCTAATTGCAATTGGCCATGTACCTCTAATTGCAATGGGCCATGTACCTCTAACTGCAATGGGCAATATACCTCTAATTGCAAGGGATCATGTACCTCTAATTGTAATGGGCCATGTACTTCTGATTGCAATGGGTCATGTACCTCTAATTGCAATGGGCCATATACCTCTAATTGCAATGGGCCATTTACCTCTAATTGCAATGGGCCATGTACGTCTGATTGCAATAGGCCATGCACCTCTGATTGCAATGGGCCATGTACCTCTAATGGCAATGGGCCATGTAATTCTAATTGCAATGGGCCATATATACCAAACATTGCAATGGGTTATGTACCTCTGATTTCAATGGGCCATGTACCTCTAATTGCAATGGGCCATGTACCTCAAACGCAATATGACATGTACCTCTAATTGCAATGGGCCATATACCTCAGATTGCAATGGGTTATGTACCTCTGATTGCAATGTGCCATGTACCTCTAATGGCAATGGGCCATGTACCTCAAATGGCAATGGGCCATGTACCTCTAATTGCAATGGGCCATGTACCTATAATTACAATGGGCCATGTACCTATAATTGCAATGGGCCATGTACCTATAATTGCAATGGGCAATATACCTCTAATTGCAATGGGTCATGTACCTCTAATTGTAATGGGCCATGTACTGCTGATTGCAATGGGTCATGTACCTCTAATTGCAATGGGCCATTTATCTCTAATTGCAATGGGCCACATACATCTGATTGCAATAGGCCATGTACCTCTGATTGCAATGGGCCATGTACATCTGATTGCAATAGGTCATGTACCTCTAATTGCAATGGGCCATTTACCTCTAATTGTAATGGGCCATGTACATCTGATTGCAATAGGCCATGTACCTCTGATTGCAATGGGCCATGTACCTCTAATGGCAATATGACATGTACCTCTAATTGCAATGGGCCATATACCACAAATTGCAATGGGTTATGTACCTCTGATTTCAATGGACCATGTACCTCTAATTGCAATGGGCCATGTACCTCAAATGACAATATGACATGTACCTCTAATTGCAATGGGCCATATACCTCAAATTGCAATGGGTTATGTACCTCTGATTGCAATGTGCCATGTACCTCTAATGGCAATGGGCCATGTACCTCAAATGGCAATGGGCCATGTACCTCTAATTGCAATGGGCCATATACCTCAAATTGCAATGGGTTATGTACCTCTGATTGCAATAGGCCATGAACATCTAATGGCAATGGGCCATGAAATTAATCAATCTTACAGTATCAGCAACCAGAAAAATGAACTTTTCCAGTTCACAACCCACTTAGTGTGATACCCAGCATAGTGCCTTAGTGCTCAAGAACCCAGTTTCATGAATCTGTTTTAGACAGCAGCCCAATCCACATCTTGCTACTTATTGAGGCACGCTTATGGATCAGTCTAACCTACATAGTGCTGCTAGGCACTTCCTGCATATGACGTCCACCTTGGTGCCTCAATAACCAAGAGATGTTGCTTTACTTGTTTTTAAGACTTGGCCACCCAGAATGTGCATACACTTAATGTTGGCTTGGAATTACCTACTTAATGTTGGCTTGGAAGTAATTTGATCAAATTTTGGAACATGCTGCGAATATAGTGAGCCACAATCCTTGGCATTCTTCTCCAGCTGCTTCACAGTAGCTTCAGTACATTTATAATGACAACTTGCTTTTAAGTTCCCTTTTCATTATTAGATCTTACTATGATGAGTGAAGTCTCAGCCTTATGGGTGCAGATTCAACAAGTTCTCCACCTTTACCATTGGAGTTCTGTCCTCCTTTGTCTACAACACCTGTTTGGTCTCCAGTTCCATCATCAGGTGATTACTGAACAAAGGAGAAATCTATTGCTTCCACAGTCTGGCAGAGTTGCTGACATTTTGGATGGTTTACATTATCCATTATTTGCCCCAAGCATGAACCTCAGGAAGAAACCATTTTCATCACCAGTGGTGGAGAAATCACTCAAGCAAGATGGTCCTCTACTTTAAAAGTCATATGAGGGCAGTTGAATGTCTAAACATTGACATAAACAAGATTACTTTATACCACTTTGTGCATCATTGTCTCAATAGCTAACTTCATGCTGTGGCTGTTTGATGAGAAACAGCACCAAACACAATTAAAGCCTACCATTTCTTCCACAAATTACTGGCATAATGCATCATCATGGAATAAAGGCTTCAAACCAAAGACCTATCCAGTCTTAAGTCCATTTTTGCTTGCATATGTCCAATGATATTGGATCCGTGCCCAAGTCAAATCTATCAGGGTTATTAACCTGCTGAAGAAGCCACCATTTAAACCACTCTCAAGGACTTTATTGATTCACATCTCATATAAGAGATGCTTCCTTGATGTTTCTGTGAATGGCAGGCAGATTCTGCAAAATACTGGATGGGTCAGTATCGCTCATGACAGCTCCTGCTTTCAATGCCAAGAACAGGGTCCCATTCATGAGAATTAGACTTTTGGATTAAATTTTAGCCTACTGTGGACAAATCTTTTTGAGGTCATCTGCAGGACCCATTGAGAGTTCTGAATTGGTACCTAAGAAAGAACAAGATGATGTGCCAAGGGAGATCACTCCTAACTCTTACCAATGGAAACTTGCATAGATACTTTTATCCTGGATAAAGTAAGTTTGTTCTACATTTAGGAAAATAACCCCACACCAATTGAATTTGCTTCACATCTCAAACATTCACTACAAATATTGCATATGAGCAAAACTGTTCTCTGTTATTATCTATCTCATGGAATGGCGATCCAAGTTCTTTTCCAGCTTTTATCTAAAATCTTTCATCCTTTCAATTTCATCTGCTAAGACCTATAGTTATGGACAACAGGTCACTTATTGAGATTGTTCAACAGCTTCTTAAGGATGTGCCTTCAAGACTGCCACTGGAATTTATGGAGTCTGTTCTCCAGTCAGGATATCTAGAAGCTGTCTTAAGTACTTTTGGGGACTGGAGATGGTCTCTTATGAGTAAGGGTTGCATCTCCCTCCCTTTTGCCTTTGCTTCTAAGGTATTATAATTGGGTAATGTATTTGAAGAAGAAACCAATTTTATCTTATACAATATATTACATCAGTAATACTTACATGATATAACATACCTACAACCTCCCAACCTTCACATAGTTACAGCCATATAGAGAGCCTTCTGCTCCAGTAATAACTGAAAAATTCACAAGTTTTGGCACCAACCTCTGTATAAAGTGGTGATCAATCGTATCTAATTGCCATCAAGGGTAGATAACTTTTAGCTCAAAAGGTTAGCTTAGGATGACTGTATTTGTGAGGTATTAGTAGTTTTCTTGAGGTATTATCAGGTAAGCATGATTTAAAAAAAGGCATATTTTCCTTGAAAAATTTGGTTTCTTCTAAAAGTAAGCCATCCTAAATCACATTCAATACTTAATTCAAAATTTGTATGTATGTAAATATATTTACACCAGGAGATAAAAAGGTATCTTCAGAATTTGTGTGTATATAGTTTTATTACACCTTGAGAGAGAGAGAGAGAGAGAGAGAGAGAGAGAGAGAGAGAGAGAGAGAGAGAGAGAGAGAGAGAGAGAGAGAGAGAGACTTGTATCTTCAAAACATTTGTTTCTTACATATTAAAACCTGGAAATAGAATTTTATCTCCACAGAAGATATATCCTGAACCAGATGTAAAAATCTAATTGTAGAACTTCAGATAAATTGTAAGATAATTATTCATCATTTCAGTTTGGAAATTATAAAATTTAAATTTTTATTTAAAATGTCTTGTGATGTACTTTAGTTATTTAGGACATTTAAGAAATAATGTTTTTATCTATTATCTATTTATAATTGTATTCTGAAATATGTGTAACTTTAGAAGTTAGCCTTTCTCAAAATTACACCAAACATACATTGCTACAGATTATTTTATCCAACAGCCAATTTTGAATTTTAGGAATTTATCTAAGGTGCATGGGTTTTAAGCCAGATATAGTGAGATCTTTGACTTTTCTTATAATAAGCTCTACAGGCAAAAATTGGTTCCAGTACCAGTTGAGATGCCTATCATTTTCCAACCACTTAGGAGAATTTTGAAACTATAAATTAAAATAGTGTTCTAAGATCTACTTTTCTTCATCATAGCAACTGGGAATATGGATGCTTCCAATTTACAGCTTGTACATATAAACATATATATATATGTATATATATATAAACACAGCTGTACATAAAAAGTGCATTTGCATAATTTGTATTGTGACTCAAATGCATAAAAACTTTTCAATGCTTTTAATTTATAGAAAACAATTTAATTGTTGCCATTTACTCCAAAGCTGCCAAGGTATTGTTCTAGCTGTAAACCATAGTAAATTTGATCAATGAAAACTGTTATTGGAAGAATTTTGTAATGTGTCATATACATTTTAAATTATAGTACTTGTTGACTTTAAGAACATTCACTCAGACAGAGCCTTATAATAAAACACACCAGAATTAGACTTGGTTACTAAGCCATTTTAGGGGCCCCGAGTGGCCGAGTGGTCTAAAGCGCTGTCTGTTATAGATCACTGCCATCTCACCTCTGTCTGTGTGGGTTCGAGTCTAGGATTCGTCAAATGTGGATATGTGAGAAAGCTTGCCAGTAGCTTCTCCTGGGTCAGTGGTTCTTTCCGCAGATTTCCCGGTTTCTTCCTCCACCAATCATACTGGCCGCCATGAATAGCCTATCGTGTGCTGAAAAATGGCGTTAAGCCCAACAACAACAACAATAAGCCATTTTAAACACTCCAAAATGGTATGATTAATTTCAAAATTGAAGGTCCGTCTTGTTTTATAAATTCCTGTTTTACATATTCTACTAAATATTTTAAAAATGAGAGAAGTTCTGAAACAGGAAGTAAAATATCCTATACATATATTCTTATTTAGAGCTTTGTATATGTGAGAGAAAATTGTGAAAATTCTCTGTTAAAATACAGAACTGTCACTGTTTGCATTCTAACAATATTTTTGATAAAGTTTCAGAGTTTATGGTATCTGAAAATATAGATATTTTTCACTGCAGAATATTTAGTTGAAGAAGCCGCATTTGAAAAGTAAAAGGAGAAGCATTGCCTTATATGTACTTAAGTGAATAAATCAACTAGTTTATCATTATTATTATATCTCTGTTGAAGAGATCTCTAGAAAATGAGTCATATTTTTTTTAAATTTGATGTCAGGAGGGTCAGAATACATGATTAAAGAGGTTGAATTAAAATTTGTAATTATTTGGAGATCCTTGTAATTTTTTGCAGTTAAAAATATATCCACCTGTGAAACTTTTTATGCAGCAAAATCTCAGGCTGTTAAATTCATTTCATGGTTATTTAACTGCTCAAATTTATCTAATATCAGGAGAAAGAGTTTTGTACAAGGTGAAAGTTTCAGGGAAATGTCTTTGATAGATTTGTGGTTGTTTGACTCGTACATTTTGCAGTAATACAGTGTCATAAACAGGATTTGGCTTCATTATGTTGCAGGACAAGCAGAGCCAGACACCACTTTATGAGGCCATTAACTCCAATGATGAAGAGCTCCTGAACATTATACTGGCATGGCCTAGGCTGGATATTAACAGTAAAGACAGCATGGGCTTCAGCCCTTTCTGCCATGCATGCAAGAAGGGAAACATATAGTAAGTTATTTTCTTAAGGAGGTTATCAGAGCAAATTCTAAAAGTAGTTTGACCATTATCATAATTACAGCATTGTTGTCCCTGTGGTTTTTCTCAAACCCATATAAGTGGGCAGTGAGAAGTATTTGTAACTTTCATTGGTGCTGGTACCATCACCATCAACAGTTTGTTGAGATTCTGGTTAAAGTCTTATATTTATTAATCCCTTTCATAGAATCTCATCATACTTGGCATGCATGAAGCTGAGGCAATTTATTCTTTGACATCATAACAAACTCAGAGGTGATGTTAGGAAGTATTTGAGACTCAAAAAGTGTCTTTGAGGTTCCAGGGAACATCAGTGCATGTTACCCAGCAAAAGCAATCTTGTACAAACTCATTGAACCTATAAAAACATATGACTTAAAATTCAGATATAAATACAAAATTTTATTTTATTTTGAAGCATTTGATATACTTATAAATTAAAAATTAAATTAAAAATAGTTGGTTGGCTAAGCATTTTCAGATATCACCATAGACATACACGTGTGCACACACATAATCACTACCACTCATACATATAGAAAATACACCAAATTTCAGACTTTAAAATCCATTGGACAGTAAAATTCACTCTTAGTTACATACAGTCTTTGCTGCTGTCAGTTCAGAACTTCCCCATTCACAGCACTTAGAATGACCTATCTCCATCTACATTGAGGAATATTTCAAAACATTCAGATCTGTAAAATGATCTGTAACAGCAAATGCCATACAGCTCCTGTGCAACAACAGAAAAGTATTTCAGCTCTTGTGATAGAGTAGTTGGTGATGCTATGTCAGCCGCTTTCCTATTTTCCAAAATGAATACTGTCAACATGACATTTGCATTATGTGTATTATGAATAAAATGCTCCATGTTGCTGTCGCTTCACCAAGTCAAGTTCCCTTTACCAGGAATTCTGAAATAACACAACTCTAAATTAGCAAATATATTAATTGGATTATCCAAGATTTTCCCTACCACACACCCCTTTTGTGGGTTATATATGTTTGCATGTGACACAAGTTGATTTTTCTAGTGTTACTATGCTGTAGTAATGTTTAAAAGACTCATATTTGAAAACATTCATTACCTGAGCTGGGCATGTTCATTGATGTGTTGAGACCTGTGATGCAGTGTCCTCATCAGATTCAGATCTTGACAAGCTGACTTCTGGAAGAATTTCACCTTTATGGAATACATTGCAAATAGTGGCCAGTGTTATTCTTGACAAGTTGACTTCTGGAAGAATTTAACCCTTATGGAATACATTGCAAATAGTAGCCATGTTATTCTTGTCCAAGCTGCCAATACCTATTGACAAACTTGAGTGCAAGTTGCATGATGCTGGCAACCTGCCAGAGTAGGTGATTATTTTATTGATTTTGAATTAATGGCTAAGTGTGCCTTTTGGTCCTGCATTTATCAAAGAGAGTAAGCACATGGCATCATTTTGGAATGGTCAAGATGACTCAAGGAAACTGATTTTAAATTGACCCAGTTTGGTTGAAATGGCTCCACTGCAGTATGTCCATTTATCAGGATGAAATTTAGACAGTTTATGGGTTCAATGGTAAGGATGACTCATCATTCCCTGCTGTATATTTATTATATCTGTAACGAAAGTAGGAAATACAGATTTTAGTCATTATTAATATTAACAAGCACCTGCTTTTCAGTATGTCTGCAGGTATTATAATATATTAATTTTACACACAATAGAAAAACTGCGGATATTACATGAGTGCATGTTATATTTTGATGTGTGCTATTTTCGCTAATTATGGAAATCTGGCTGCAAAACAAAGTATGTGTTTGACATACAGAGTAAACGCTAACTGAAAAGAAATGTTTCTGCTAATCATGAACTTGCAAATATATATTAATAAACAAAGCTTTGATTTATTTATTATGAGCACTGAGAGTATATATCCAAAGAATAAATTTAGCCAAATTGTGTACATATACAAAGAGTATAATTTGTGTATCCAAATGGTACATGTATACAAAAAGTGTATGTTAAAAAAGTGTATACAAAGGGTGTATATTGAAAGAGTGAATGTATACAAAGGGTGTTTCTTAACCCTTTGCCTCTTACAAGTGCCTTTGGTTGCCTCTACTCCATTCACATGAAAGTGCCTTTGGACACCTCTACCTGATTGGCATTTAAGCACCTTTTAACACCTCAACACTATTCTCCTAGAAGTTCCTGTTGACACCTGCTGTAAATATCAGCCATTTTCAACTGATTTTTGTAACACCACCTTCAGGGTAAACCCCATATTAGATACTACATTCATGGGTGTGAATGACCATTAGGTCAGATCATGTGGTTCTGTTTATGCTCCAGTTAAAATCTGCTATTTAAAGTAACTGGGTCATATTCTCCACTCTCCAAAATGGAGGTCACAGATTTTGTTCAGTACTTACTCGACTTTTCACAATTAGAATCACAACAATTAAGCTTCAATAACTTTGGTAAAGGCTCTGATACTGATTTAGGAAGCCATTAGTTTTTATAAGTTATCAAATTAGGCTAATTTAGTGATGTAGATGCAGACAAAGAACTTGTAAATTTCGAGTATGAGAAATGGCAGCTATTGTTTGTCAAGTGGCTTCACTGACTTGACAGCTGGTGAACAAGTTCTCTCAAGATTTTAAAGCACATAAATAATTCTTCTGTGAAAACTAATTATACAGCTATAACAATCAGATTTTACTCTTAAATCATTCCAGACATAATATATGTGTGCCAAAAATGTAAAATGGTTAAAATTGCTGTTAAATGTAACATACACTTCACTGCTTAACAGGCCTATGTGTTATGGAGTAGACTAGGTAACAGGTGTTCTATTTATAGCACACTGCACTGGGTAACTTTGTTGCATTCGTATCTATAACTTAAAGGGTTTAAAATGTGTATGTATAAGGGTGTGTGTTCTTCAATGTGCACCTCTTTGATTTACCCAACTTCAAATGAATTGGGTTGTTCCACTTATTGTTCTTTTTACATATAAAAATAAGTCTGATAAGATATCCCACAGCAGTAGGTCAAAGGACTTAGCATTATCCAGATTATTGTCAGCTATTTAAATCATTGGGGTTAAAGTTGTGGTCATAGAAAATTTTTTATTAGTTTTTATTACATTGTTTTTAATTTGATTACATTCCTAAGCCTCATTTTTGTTCATGCTGTAAATAAATCATTGTGAGTTAGTTCCTTGTTAGACTTGATTAATCAGTGTTTTAACCTTGAGATTAAGGTCATACACCTTACAGCAATGATTTGATCCTGAGTATAACATGTAGGTCATGACCTTGTTCAAACTGAAATGACTTAGTGGATCACATGAAACTCTGTTCATAGATGTATCCATTAATACAAACTTGCATGGACAATGTCTGAATGATCTGCATAATCATTCATTCTTTGTCTACAAAAAATGATTTTTTATTGTTATATGGATGTAAATGATAAGAGCAAGCCCAGACATACATGATATATAATTGTTATATGGATATATATGATAAGTGAAAGCCTAGACATACATGATATATCATTGTTATATGGATATAAATGATATGAGCAAGCCCAGACATACATGATATATCATTGTTATATGGATATAAATGATAAGAGCAAGCCCAGACATACATGATATATCATTGTTATATGGATATAAATGATAAGTGAAAGCCTAGACATACATGATATATCATTGTTATATGGATATAAATGATATGAGCAAGCTCATACATACATGATATATCATTGTTATATGGATATAAATGATAAGTGAAAGCCTAGACATACATGATATAATATATCATTGTTAGATGGATGTAAATGATAAGAGCAAGCCCAGACATACATGATATATAATTGTTATATGGATATATATGATAAGTGAAAGCCTAGACATACATGATATATCATTGTTAGATGGATATAAATGATAAGTGAAAGCCTAGACATACATGATATATTATTGTTAGATGGATATAAATGATATGAGCAAGCCCAGACATACATGATATATCATTGTTAGATGGATATAAATGATAAGTGAAAGCCTAGACATACATGATATATCATTGTTAGATGGATATAAATGATAAGTGAAAGCCTAGACATACATGATATATTATTGTTATATGGATATAAATGATAAGTGAAAGCCTAGACATACATGATATATCATTGTTAGATGGATATAAATGATAAGTGAAAGCCTAGACATACATGATATATTATTGTTATATGGATATAAATGATAAGTGAAAGCCTAGACATACATGATATATCATTGTTAGATGGATATAAATGATAAGAGCAAGCCCAGGCATACATGATATAATTGCTGGATATGTTCCATCCCTATGTAAATCAATTGCAGTATGATTCATGATTCAAAAAGCCTTTTTGCAACTGGATTGCAATGTCATAAATATGTATGATATGCTTCAAACATTACAATGTGAATGAAAGATCTTAACTTTGTCTTTTGTAGCGCTGTGATGAGGCTGTTGCAAATAGGAGCAGATATCAATGACCAGCAGGAGAACACTGGTCACACCGGTCTTCATTTGGCTGTGTACAACAACAGGCGAGACATTGTTGACTATCTGCTGAAGATGGTGAGTCAAATACAGTGCTTTTGTGTGTAAAACTCCAACTCATTTCACCCTGCTGCAGAGTGTATCATATGTACTATAGGTGTAGTAGAGGTATTCACTACAATGTCTTACACAGGGAAGACATATTGGGTTATCAGATGAAGATTGTGAGTCATATGAGTGCTTTTGTATGTAAATTTCACACTCATTCAGACTTATTTAAAGTGTAATATATGTTTTATAGATGTGATCAGGTATTCACTACACAACACTAAGATAATTAAACTGGGATTTAGAAACTAGAGATTGAAATAGCAGCTTTTAGAAGTGATATATGTTAATAGGCAAAACAACCAGCATTTGGCTTTAGTAGAGTGATTCAGATTTATGCAAATGATTTTATATTTGATTTGGCCACATGCATATACCTGATGACCACAGTGTGAACATTACCAAAATTACACCAGCAAGTATCACCAAGCTACACTCTGTTACAGCAGCAATGAATGCCTGCAATGTCACTAAGCTATGCTAAGTCATAACAACAATGAATACCATCCAGTGTCACTGTCCTACACTTAGCCACAGCAACATTGAACGACAACACATAGATCAATCTAATTATAGCCATAGAAAGACAGATTTTTTTTTCTTTGTTACCTGTGGTAAATAACAAAACAAACTGGCAGAAATTTTAGTCCTTATAGCTTCAATTTATTGCTCTTTTGTTTTGGTGCAATGCATTATTCATTTACTTTTTTGCTGAGTATCATTGGGACTGTAAATTCAAAATATAGTAATGGCTTTTTGCTGAGTACCATTGGGACTGTAAATTCCAAATGTAATATTGGCTTTTATGCTGAGTACCATTAGGATTACAAATTCCAAATGTAATAATGGCTTTCTGCTGAGTACCATTGGGACTGTAAATTCCAAATGTAATAATGGCTTTTTGCTGAGTACCATTGGGACTGTAAATTCCAAATGTAATAATGGCTTTCTGCTGAGTACCATTGGGACTGTAAATTCCACATGTAATAATGGCTTTTTGTTGAGTATCATTAGGACTGTAAATTCCAACTGTATACTTTGGGACTGTAAATTCCAAATGTAATAATGGCTTTTTGCTGAATACTATTGGGACTGTAAATTCCAAATATAATAATGGCTTTTTGCTGAGTACCATTGGGACTGTAAATTCCAAATATAAAAATGACTTTTTGCTGAGTACCATTGGGACTGTAAATTCCAAATGTAATAATGGCTTTTTGCTGAGTACCATTGGGACTGTAAATTCCAAATGTAATAATGACTTTAATGTTTTCAACATGAGTAAGTCATGCAGTGATACCATATATACTCCAAGTACAACTGCATTGACCCAGATCTGCCATTGTGTAATGTAGTATAACAACAGAAGGTTATTTGTGACCTACATTTACCTTTTTATTGGCTTGTGTATTTAGGTCAAACCAAATTGGTGTTTTATCTGCTGTATGATGCTGATATACCTAGAATTGTAAAACATGGTGAGAGGGTTTATCTTGATAAGTACTACATTCTTATCTTAAAGGTAAGTCACTGTGGCCCATATTTCACATGACTTTGTTTCATTTAGACAGTTTTACTGTTATTGCTATACACCTAAAACTATGTAATTTTATATTAGTATCACAGCCACACCCAAAACGAAACTGAACACTATTGCACATTTGACTGCTTAGGTTAAGGTTTTGCATTTGGCTCATGATAATGCAAGGGTTTGGCATTTTATATGCATACTAACCTACCAAGACTCTTGATAATTAGTGAATGGAAGCATTCTGGCAAATTCAGTGTCCTTTCTGCCAAAGAAGTTTATGTGACCTATATTTCATTTTCAGTGGCTTTATTAAAATTTTGTGAAATGTTCATTTTTAAGTGCAGTTTATGTTCAGTCATAAATCTTGATAATTTGATGTATCTCTTTCACTACAGTGCTTTTAAATTAAAGGACACAGTTACCTACATTCTATGCTTACTTAGATGAGTTAATCATTGCGTTTGCAATCATGTTACTTCTTTGATGCAAAAACCTATATACCATCTACCAACTCTAAAAGCTATTTGTGACAGAGATAGTTCAATGTAGAGTAACTATTTCATTCAATGGGAAACTACCCATATTAGTGTTTGTATATTTTATATTGTAATATGCTACCTTCAGCAGGTAAACTGTATATTATACTTGTCAAAGAGTAAAAAAATTATTTGAGGAGACTGCATGCTTTTAATTTGTTTATTCACCTGTTTGATTAACCCTTTAGCTACGACTGCTGCATGTAAGCATCACCTGTAAATAGCACATGAACCCCACTGATGCATGTATGCATTGTTGATAAGCCTCATTTACTACCCCCATGTTGCTTATGTGCATATAGTCCAGCAGTATTCGAAATCCCAGTGTGGAATCAATGCAGACGTAACCACTATGTTAACTAAACATTAATTGGTTGAAAGTACAGAAGTTTACATATTTTTTATTGTTATAACCAATGAGAAGACTGCTTACTAAATATTTTTATACAAGTTTGAAAGCTAAGAGTTTCAATTTAACACACTGGCAGTGCTCTTCTGCATTTTACAAAACACATCTAATTGAGATAAACAAAGATAGATTCTGATTCAGATATGAGTGACTCTGAAGGGTTCAGTGCATGCGATATTGAAGAGTTTAATAGATCAAAAATGGATCAGATATTGATGTTAGTAACGTTTCAACACCAGAAGTGACTTCGAGTCGGATGACAAGGAGGACATAGTCCCAATTGCACAATGGAGTGACTTTCATTTATTATTATTATTATTATTATTATTATTATTATTATTATTATTATTATTATTATTATCTGACTTCTGTGGCAAACAATGATAATAGTTTTTAAATGATATAACAATCAGGTTTGCATTATTTGTTTTTCTTTTTCAGCCAAAGATAGACAAGGAATGCAGGACTAAAGAGGGACAGAGTGCACTCCACATTGCTACCAAGGAGGGATTCTTTGAGATGGTGAAGTTACTGATTGAGTCTGGTAAGGCCATGTGACTAATGTATAATCAATTTTTTGGAATGAGTATTCAAATTAAGAGTATAAAAAAGCAAATGTATGGTATTATCAGAAAACAAGATGGCAGACAGACAGAGGCAGGTTTTGATCTCAGGCTCAGTAACTAAATATTATAAAGAGTGTTTTTTATCCCAAGGTTTCTTTTTATATAGATCCATTTTCTGAAATATAAGTGAACAGTTTCAAACATTCCCTAGATCTGGATATATATGTTGTCATTCAAGGAAATAGACATTGACCAGTTTTATATATTGTTTTTGGACCACTACTAAAATGGCTGATACTGGAAGCTTAACCCTGTGTCATAACCACAGACCTCTCTCTTGAGTAATGTGCCCTGTATATTTCAATGGAGAAAACATTTTCTGAAACTCTAGATCCAGATGATGTGCATTTTCCATAATTGTTCACAAGAAAAAAATTTGTACAAACAGTTCTACCGTATATTGGATTGCCTTGAACATAATGATTTTTAGCCAGAACTGAGGTCTATATCATTTTTCCTTTAGCATAAGTTTGTATGCAAGAACATTGAAGAACTTTGAAGTTCTATATCAGTTTTACTTAAACATAATGATTTTATGCCAGAGCTTTGAAGGACTTTGAAAGTTCTATACCAGATAATCTGGTACATCCAAACCACATGTATGTTTACATGGAATAGCCCTAATCTTACATCCAAGCCACATGTATGTTTACATGGAATAGCCCTGATCTTACATCCAAACCACATGTATGTTTACATGGAGTAGCCCTAATCTTACATCCAAACCACATATATGTTTACATGGAGTAGCCCTGATCTTACATCCAAGCCACATGTATGTTTACATGGTGTAGCCCTGATCTTACATCCAAACCACATGTATGTTTACATGGAGTAGCCCTGATCTTACATCCAAACCACATGTATGTTTACATGGAATAGCCCTGATCTTACATCCAAGCCACATGTATGTTTACATGGAGTAGCCCTGATCTTACATCCAAGCCACATGTATGTTTACATGGAGTAGCCCTAATCTTACATCCAAGCCACAAGTATGGTTACATGGAGTAGCCCTAATCTTACATCCAAGCCACATGTATGTTTACATGGAGTAGCCCTAATCTTACATCCAAACTACATGTATATTTACATGGAGTAGCCCTAATCTTACATCCAAGCCACATGTATGTTTACATGGAGTAGCCCTGATCTTACATCCAAGCCACATGTATGTTTACATGGAATAGCCCTATTCTTACATCCAAACCACATATATATTTACATGGAATAGCCCTAATCTTACATCCAAACCACATGTATATTTACATGGAATAGCCCTAATCTTACATCCAAGCCACATGTATGTTTACATGAAATAGCCCTAATCTTACATCCAAACTACATGTATATTTACATGGAGTAGCCCTAATCTTACATCCAAACCACATGTATGTGTACATGGAGTAGCCCTGATCTTACATCCAAGCCTCATGTATGTTTACATGGAATAGCCCTAATCTTACATCCAAACCACATGTATATTTACATGGAGTAGCCCTAATCTTACATGCAAACCACATGTATGTTTACATGGAATAGCCCTATTCTTACATCCAAACCACAGGTATATTTACATGGAGTATCCCAAATATTACATCCAAACCACATGTATATTTACATGGAATAGCCCTAATCTTACATCCAAACCACATGTATGTTTACAGGGAGTAGCCCTAATCTTACATCCAAGCCACATGTATGTTCACATGGAGTAGCCCTATTCTTACATCCAAACCACATATATGTTTACATGGAATAGCCCTATTCTTACATCCAAACCACATGTATGTTTACATGGAGTAGCCCTAATCTTACATCCAAACCACATGTATGTTTACATGGAATAGCCCTGATCTTACATCCAAACCACATGTATGTTTACATGGAGTAGCCCTAATCTTACATCCAAGCCACATGTATATTTACATGGAGTAGCCCTGATTTTACATCCAAACCACATGTATGTTTACATGGAGTAGCCCTGATCTTACATCCAAACCACATGTATGTTTACATGGAGTAGTCCTAATCTTACATCTAAGCCACATGTATATTTACATGGAGTAGCCCTGATTTTACATCCAAACCACATGTATGTTTACATTGAGTAGTCCTGATCTTACATCCAAGCCACATGTATGTTTACAGGGAGTAGCCCTGATCTTACATGCAAACCACATGTATGTTTACATGGAGTAGCCCTATTCTTACATCCAAACCACATGTATGTTTACATGGAGTAGCCCTATTCTTACATGCAAACCACATGTATGTTTACAGGGAGTAGCCCTAATCTTACATCCAAACCACATGTATGTTTACAGGGAGTAGCCCTGATCTTACATCCAAGCCACATGTATGTTCACATGGAGTAGCCCTATTCTTACATCCAAACCACATATATGTTTACATGGAATAGCCCTATTCTTACATCCAAACCACATGTATGTTTACATGGAGTAGCCCTAATCTTACATCCAAACCACATGTATGTTTACATGGAATAGCCCTGATCTTACATCCAAACCACATGTATGTTTACATGGAGTAGCCCTAATCTTACATCCAAGCCACATGTATGTTTACATGGAGTAGTCCTAATCTTACATCCAAGCCACATGTATATTTACATGGAGTAGCCCTGATTTTACATCCAAACCACATGTATGTTTACATTGAGTAGTCCTGATCTTACATCCAAGCCACATGTATGTTTACAGGGAGTAGCCCTGATCTTACATGCAAACCACATGTATGTTTACATGGAGTAGCCCTAATCTTACATCCAAACCACATGTATATTTACATGGAATAGCCCTAATCTTACATCCAAACCACATGTATGTTTACATGGAGTAGTCCTGATCTTACATCCAAGCCACATGTATGTTTACATGGAGTAGCCCTGATCATACATGCAAACCACATGTATGTTTACATGGAATAGCCCTGATCTTACATCCAAGCCACATGTATGTTTACATGGAATAGCCCTGATCTCACATCCAAACCACATGTATATTTACATGGAGTAGCCCTAATCTTACATCCAAACCATATGTATGTTTACATGGAGTAGTCCTGATCTTACATCCAAGCCACATGTATGTTTACAGGGAGTAGCCCTGATCTTACATGCAAACCACATGTATGTTTACATGGAATAGCCCTGATCTTACATCCAAACCACATGTATGTTTACATGGAGTAGCCCTGATTTTACATCCAAACCACATGTATGTTTACATGGAGTAGCCCTAATCTTACATCCAAACCACATGTATATTTACATGGAAAAGCCCTAATCTTACATCCAAACCACATGTATGTTTACATGGAATAGCCCTGATCTTACATCCAAACCACATGTATGTTTACATGGAGTAGCCCTGATTTTACATCCAAACCACATGTATGTTTACATGGAGTAGCCCTAATCTTACATCCAAACCACATGTATGTTTACATGGAAAAGCCCTAATCTTACATCCAAACCACATGTATGTTTACATGCAGTAGCCCTGATCATTCATCCAAGCCACATGTATGTTTACATGGAGTAGCCCTATTCTTACATCCAAACCACATGTATGTTTACATGGAGTAGCCCTAATCTTACATCCAAACCACATGTATATTTACATGGAAAAGCCCTAATCTTACATCCAAACCACATGTATGTTTACATGGAATAGCCCTGATCTTACCTCCAAACCACATGTATGTTTACATGGAGTAGCCCTGATTTTACATCCAAACCACATGTATGTTTACATGGAGTAGCCCTAATCTTACATCCAAACCACATGTATGTTTACATGGAATAGCCTTGATCTTACATCCAAACCACATGTATATTTACATGGAATAGCCCTGATCTTACATCCAAACCACATGTATGTTACAAGGAGTAGTCCTAATCTTACATCCAAACCACATGTATGTTTACATGGAATAGCCTTGATCTTACATCCAAGCCACATGTATGTTTACATGGAGTAGCCCTAATCTTACATCCAAGCCACATGTATATTTACATGGAGTAGCCCTGATTTTACATCCAAACCACATGTATGTTTACATGGAGTAGCTCTAATCTTACATCCAAGCCACATGTATATTTACATGGAGTAGCCCTGATTTTACATCCAAACCACATGTATGTTTACATGGAATAGCCCTAATCTTACATCCAAACCACATGTATGTTTACATGGAGTAGCCCTGATCTTACATCCAAGCCACATGTATGTTTACAGGGAGTAGCCCTGATCTTACATGCAAACCACATGTATGTTTACATGGAATAGCCCTGATCTTACATCCAAACCACATGTATGTTTACATGGAGTAGCCCTGATTTTACATCCAAACCACATGTATGTTTACATGGAGTAGCCCTAATCTTACATCCAAACCACATGTATGTTTACATGGAATAGCCCAAATCTTACATCCAAGCCACATGTATGTTTACATGCAGTAGCCCTGATCATTCATCCAAGCCACATGTATGTTTACATGGAGTAGCCCTATTCTTACATCCAAACCACATGTATGTTTACATGGAGTAGCCCTAATCTTACATCCAAACCACATATATATTTACATGGAATAGCCCTAATCTTACATCCAAACCACATGTATATTTACATGGAATAGCCCTGATCTTACATCCAAACCACATGTATGTTTACATGGAATAGCCTTGATCTTACATCCAAGCCACATGTATGTTTACATGGAGTAGCCCTGATCTTACATCCAAGCCACATGTATGTTTACATGGAGTAGCCCTGATCTTACATCCAAGCCACATGTATGTTTACATGGAGTAGCCCTGATCTTACATCCAAACCACATGTATGTTTACATGGAATAGCCTTGATCTTACATCCAAGCCACATGTATGTTTACATGGAGTAGCCCTGATCTTACATCCAAGCCACATGTATGTTTACATGGAGTAGCCCTAATCTTACATCCAAGCCACATGTATGTTTACATGGAGTAGCCCTGACCTTACATCCAAGCCACATGTATGTTTACATGGAATAGCCCTGATCTTACATCCAAGCCACATGTATGTTCACATGGAATAGCCCTGATCTTACATCCAAGCCACATGTATGTTTACATGGAATAGCCCTGATCTTACATCCAAGCGACATGTATGTTTACATGGAATAGCCCTATTCTTACATCCAAACCACATGTATGTTTACATGGAATAGCCTTGATCTTACATCCAAGCCACATGTATGTTTACATGGAGTAGCCCTGATCTTACATCCAAGCCACATGTATGTTTACATGGAGTAGCTCTGATCTTACATCCAAGCCACATGTATGTTTACATGGAGTAGCCCTGATCTTACATCCAAGCCACATGTATGTTTACATGGAATAGCCCTGATCTTACATCCAAGCCACATGTATGTTTACATGGAGTAGCCCTGATCTTACATCCAAGCCACATGTATGTTTACATGGAGTAGCCCTGATCTTACATCCAAGCCACATGTATGTTTACATGGAGTAGCCCTGATCTTACATCCAAGCCACATGTATGTTTACATGGAATAGCCCTGATCTTACATCCAAGCCACATGTATGTTTACATGGAATAGCCCTGATCTTACATCCAAGCCACATGTATGTTTACATGGAACAGTCCTGATCTTTCATCCAAGCCACATGTATGTTTACATGGAGTAGCCCTGATCTTACATCCAAGCCACATGTATGTTTACATGGAGTAGCCCTGATCTTACATCCAAGCCACATGTATGTTTACATGGAATAGCCCTGATCTTACATCCAAGCCACATGTATGTTTAAATGGAACAGTCCTGATCTTTCATCCAAAACACAAATATGATTTTGTTTAAGAATAATTGCAGTTTCAGTCTATTTAGACTAGAACTTTACTGATTATAAAACGTATGTCAATTAGAACCAAAACTGTATTGAAATAATACAGAATTGAGGATGATAATGATGATGATGAGGATTCCTTGTTTTAAGATGGCAATTTGGTTTGTGCTTAACTAATCTCCTAATATTTGTCTAAACTTTATAAGGCAGTCTCCATCATGCATATAACAACAAACTTCAGATAAAGTATTGCAAAGTCTGTTACATATCATAGGACCTGAATAATAACTCAAACTTGCTTTTTGAATTGCAAAGTATTTGATCTTAAAATCTTTAGATTACAATGATATTTAAATTGGTCAGTGTGTATTTTAGGAATCTTGATTACCGTAACATTTGAATTTTTCAGTATGTGATCTAGGAATATTTAGATTACAATAACATTTGAATTGCTTCATGTGCATTCTTGAAATATTTAAATTATGCTAACATTTGAATTTCTCGGTATGTGATTTAGGAATCTTTAAATTACCCTAATATTTGAATTGCTCAGTGTGCAATCTGGGAATCTTTAGATTATTCTCACATTTGAATTGTTCAGTATATGATCTAGAGATCTTTAGATTAACTTAACATTTTAATTGCAAAGTATTTTATCTTGACAATTTTAGATTTCCTTAAAATATTTTAATTATTTTAATTATTCAGTGTGTCATCTAGGAATCTTTTAATTACCCTAAAATTTGTTTACAACAACTTACAATAAGGCAAATGAAACTGTTAAATATGTTTCCTAAATCTTTAATATAAAATGCCTCAACCAATATTTTGTCATGCCTTCTTTTTCAGTTTTAAATTATTGAATTTGTAAACAAAAGTTCATGAAACTGTACAGTCATCATAAAGTAATCCTAAGTACAGTGTATTTTTATTGTAACTGGTTAAATTACAATTATATATAACTTTAAAATACCTGGTCACAACTATTTGTGATTTCAATTAAAATCAGTAATTAATTATAGCTGATTATAATATCTGATTACAGTATCTCGAGGACTTGTCATGTTTTCAATTAACCATGGAAGATATTTCAATTTGGTATAAATCACACTATTTCATTTTCCTTTACAGCCAACTATTGCTAAAATATATAGAAATACAAATGTCATTAAGTTTTTCTGAAATAAAAGTTGATGACTTTGAACCAATGCTCAAAGATGGTAGGATCCATCTTGACCTTTTTTTAGATTGAAAAAAATGATGCCATTCTGCAAAACAAGATTGTTCTCACTATCGAATTGTTTAAATTTAAATTCATGCATAGAACAATATAAAGCCTTGTACAAAATCCTCTAGAGAGTATCAGCCATTAACAGATTTGTACAGAATCCTCTTGAGAGTATCAGCCATTAACAGATTTGTGCAGAATCACCTAGAGAGTATCAGCCATTAAAAGATTGGTACAAAATCCTCTAGAGAGTATCAGCCATTAAAAGATTTGTACAGAATCCTCTTGAGAGTATCAGCCATTAAAAGATTTGTACAGAATCCTCTAGAGAGTATCAGCCATTAAAAGATTTGTACAGAATCTTCTTGAGAGTATCAGCCATTAAAAGATTGGTACAAAATCCTCTAGAGAGTATCAACCATTAAAAGATTTGTACAGAATCCTATTTAGAGTATCAGCCATTAAAAGATTTGTACAGAATCTTCTTGAGAGTATCAGCCATTAAAAGATTTGTACAGAATCTTCTTGAGAGTATCAGCCATTAAAAGATTGGTACAAAATCCTCTAGAGAGTATCAGCCATTAAAAGACAAAGACTTGTACAGCATCCTCTAGAGTGCTTTGGTCTTTGGAAGACTTGTACAAAATCCTCTAGAGAATATCAACCATTAGAAGACATGTACAACATTCTCTAGAGAGAATGAGCCATTAAAAGACTTGCACAGAACCCTCTAGTGAGTATCTATCTAAATAAATAAAAAATTGTATAATAAATAATCCTGGACAGTTATGGTGCCAGAACAGCAGTAATTTAGCAAATCCAGATAACCATTTTTATGATGCCTGTAAATGACAAGAGCATTTTTATCTATACTCATAAAGTTATGTATGACTGCAGTCTGCACAGATCCAGATCTGCCATAACATAATACACTGGCAGGTCTGGGTCTCTGCAGTTTGTTAGGAGTAATTAGTACAAAAAACCCCACCATAGATTCTGATCTGCTGACACATTATGTGACAGAAGATAAGGTCTATGGTGTTTGCAGTTTGACTTAAAAGTATGGTAGGTATTACTTTCTGAAGGTATCAGCATCAACACTACAGTTTAAAAAGTCATTTATTTTTTTTATTTTTTTAAAAAGTTTTATATCTTTTTTTTAGTTCCTTTATTCAAGTAAAACTTGGGTACTATATTCTTAAAGCTCATAATCTAAAGTGCCATCATTCCAGGCATCTTGCTTGTAACAGCCTGACAACATTCTGATATGGATGAAATCAAATACATTAACCTTAGACTGATTAGAACTGTGTGAACAGTCTCAGACCAAAGGTGACCTCTTGTCTAAAACTAAACTATCTACATTGTCTTTGGAGTTTCTTTTGACTTTACTGATCTTTTTCCCCCTGAGACTGACTTGTTGGATAACTCTTCTTCAGGGCAAACAATTTAATCACATCCGGCCCTTCAGGGCAAACAATTTAATCACATGGCTAAGACCAAACTGTCAGCTTTGTCAAAGGAATGGACTCTTAACTAAGACCAAACTTTTAGCATTGTCAATGGAATGGACTCTTAACTAAGACCAAACTTTCAGCATTGTCAATGGAATGGACTCTTAACCAAGACCAAACTTTAAGCATTGTCAATCGAATGGATTCTTGTCTAAAACTTATATCAGTGGAATGGACTCTGCTGTTGCCCACTCATCTGGATTTATTTATGGGACTATTTAGAGTAATTTGCACTGTCATAATTTAAAACCTTTCAACATGTTTTTGTTACAGGTCTTGCTATTAATGGAGTCGACAGTAAGAAAAACACGTGTCTGCATTTATGTGTGACCAGAAAGGTCACTGACAAGGTATGTTGACTGTAATTTACATTTTGAGATTTCCTTCCTGAAGATTGTTGTATAATTATAATGGATCGTCAGTATCATTTGAGGTTGTTCTTTAGTTATAAGAATTGTCAATATTAATAGGAGATTGTTCTATAGTTATAATGGATTGTCAATATTCATTTGAGGTTGTTCCGGTAGTTATAAAAATTGTCAATATTAATAGGAGGTTGTTCTATGGATTGTCAATATTCATTTGAGGTTGTTCTGTAGTTATCAAGGATTGTCAATGTACATAGGAGGTTCATCTATATCCTTGTGAAATGATCATGAACATTTCATGAATTGGCATTAAACTGTTCAAAACTTATTCATGAACTGGGTTCATGAACCATTCATGAAAGTTCATAAAAGGTACATGAACTATTCATTAATACGCATGAACTGAAAGTGGTCACTTAATGAAATTTTGAATTCAGGAACTAATCATGAACCAACACTTCACATGAAAAATGCATGAACTGAAGTCATGAACAGTTTATAAAGTTTGCAAATTTGGTTATCATCATTCATGATCAAGCACATGAACATGTTTATGAACTAAAATTAACAAAGATTTTAATGAATGATTCATGACTGTTCATGAATAGTTGCTATACAAAATTTGCTTATCTGAAGAACTCACAAATACCTATAGTTACAATTCCTCCTGACTCAAGAAATAACATTGGGGTGGTTTTTTTTTACAACAGTACAAAATGAAATGCAGCATATATAATTTTGAAAATGGTTTTTAATTTAAGATAAATTTCTAACATGCAACAAAGAACGTGTTAATTGCCAGTTTATATTCATTTTTTACTCTCTTCACAACATTTTTGTATGTTCTTTAATTTTTCTATGAAATGTTTTTAAGAGATGTTAGGGCATTTGTATTTAACCAATTGTTCAAGCATATGTAGTGTTCATATGTCAAGGGGCTGTCTTTGGAGTTTCTTTTGACTTTACTGATCTTTTTCCCCCTGAGACTGACTTGTTGGATAACTCTTCTTCAGGGTAAACAATTTAATCACATCCGGCCCTTCAGGGCAAACAATTTAATCACATCCCACCCTTCAGGGCAAACAATTTAATCACATCCCACCCTTCAGGGCAAACAATTTAATCACATCCCACCCTTCAGGGCAAACAATTTAATCACATCCTGCCCTTCAGGGCAAACAATTAATTCACATTTCAACCTTGTCACTACTGAATGTCTCCATTTGCAACTTGAGTTGGTCCATCTGATTACTGTTTGAATTTTTCATGTTGCTTTAGCAGTGACTACTTAATGTCTCTTCCATCTTGGCCACAGGATCATCTAATTTTCAAATTTTGTTTCTTAACCTACTAACTTCATCCTGTTATGTTTCTTTTGTACTCTCTGATCTGAAAGAATAAAGTTAGTTTATTAGCACAGATAACCTCTGATCAACATTGTCTTCAGGCTTTTAACAAATTATTAGTGTACCCCACTTTATTTACCTGGAACAATTAAGATCCAGCTCAGAATTATTTAATGATTTATACCTAAAAGAAAATGATGAATAAATTTATACTCAACTTAATGGGCATTGATACTGTTTGGAAAATTTTGTCACTGATTTCATTGCTTTTTTATTTTAACTGAAGCTGACTAGTATTTAATTATAGTACAGATAAGGTTACTTCATGCAGTCTTGCTGTCACAAATGTTTGTTAAAATGCCAAACTCCGTGGCATAGGCCCTAGTGTCGCTAATGCATCTACTACAACTTCACATGTTTAGTCATGTTGCTGTTTGCAACCATCCCTTCTTGTGTACAATTTGACACGTGAACTAGTTTAATATTTTTAATTGACCAAATTATGTCAAATTATAGAAATATTGATATTATGAAAAAGAAAATGATGCCAAACTTTTAAATTCCTATAGTAGATATTTAGTATCTGGTATTAATATTGAAAGAGGAGGTACAATTAGAATAAGAAGGAAGCCAAGTAATGTTTAGTGATTTTCAAATTTTTGAAGAGCAACTTTAAACTGGGTCTGAAAAAAAATCACTCCCTATTAGATTGGTTACAAGTAATGTAATGACATAAAACCAATAAAATATCCATATAATTTCCACTGAAATAATCATTAATCATGAATGATCATGATAATGACCAGAATTTTGGATGATCCTAGCAGGGTAGGCCTATACTTGTCCTCCTAATTTTGCTCTCTCCCAATCATTTCCTTGATATTCTTTATAATCTCTTCTCTGCACTTCCATTAACTTAAAAGAAATGATTATGAAAATATTCTCATCTGTCCATTCCATGAAAATCCAAATGTTTTGTTCAAGATTTTTACTTGTTGCAGAACTGTTTGTGTGTTCTTTTGGTTTATGGGTAAAAGGAGACTCAGCAGCTGAAATTGCACATATATTAACCAATCATATAATGACACATATTAACCAATCATATAATGACACATATTAACCAATCATATAATGACACATTAACCAACCAATCATATAATGACACATTAACCAACCAATCATATAATGACACACATATTAACCAATCATATAATGACACACATATTAACCAACCAATCATATAATGACACACATATTAACCAATCAATCATATAATGACACACATATTAACCAATCATATAATGACACATATTAACCAATCATATAATGACACACATTAACCAATCATATAATGACACACATTAACCAATCATATAATGACACATATATTAACCAATCATATAATGACACATATATTAACCAATCATATAATGACACATATTAACCAATCATATAATGACACATATATTAACCAATCATATAATGACACATATTAACCAATCATATAATGACACATATTAACCAATCATATAATGACACATATATTAACCAATCATATAATGACACATATTAACCAATCAATCATATAATGACACATATATTAACCAATCAATCATATAATGACACATATTAACCAATCATATAATGACACATTAACCAATCATATAATGATTTATTTCACTATAATGAGTCAGGATAATCATTGTCTACATATTTCAGTTTTTATGGAACATTTGCAGCTAGTGAAGAGTATATAGTTTATGACAGAAATGGATAAAAACATTAGAATAAAGTTATTTAAAAATTTTATAGCAAGTATATTTTGTTCATGCTAGCCAGTTAATTTACCCAAATTAGTCAAAAGCTACTCAGGTTAAGTACACAAATATTGAATAAAAAAATCTCTGTGAACATTATTAGTCTTCATATAATTTTAAATTTATTTACCTTTATTTATATTTCACAAATATTGTGATGAAGTTGTATAATGAATGTCATAAACATTTTCAATAAATAACTTAGTGGTGTATCAAAGTACTTGAATTGTTCATGAACCAACTTTATGACATTTCAAAAACTTTTAAGGTATTATAGTGGTTCATTATTGTTCATCAGTGTGTTCATGAACTGCATGTGAGATGCATCAAAATTCATGAAGTGTTCATAAACTTAGTAGTGGAATTTTCCATACATTTTTGTTTATGAACTCAAATGATGCAATGAATTTGTTCTCACAGGGGTAATGAGTGGTCAATATTCATTGGAGGTTGTTCTATGAGTATTTATTGGAAGTTGTTCTTTAATCATAGTGGGCTTATTAACCTCATTTGAGGTTGTTCTATATTTATACTAGGTTGTCAATATATATAGGAGGTTGTTGTATAATAGGTTTGTCAAAATTCATTAGAGGTTGTTTAAATAACATAATAGGTTTGTCAGTTATTATGCCCAATATTTCGACTTGATATAATAGTGCTAAAATTGATATGATTTTTAAATACTGAGAGTCCATTCTTTAAAGTTTCATTTTGCTAGTTAATTAGTTGAGAATGCTTGTAATGGTAAATGTTCTGACTGTCATAATATTGCTGAATTTATTTTCTGCCTGAAATTAATAATTACTGCCTTTGTAATCAGAAGAAAAAAAACTGGACTAGACTTGGGACAATTATTTACAGAGAGGAAGCAAATGGGACATTAAATAAAAAGTTATTCCCACAATAACTGGTCTTTTCTTGAACTTATTCCTCCTTTACTGATGAAAGAGTTGTTTTAATGCTTGATGGTGTATTTGACATTGACAAAATTTAAACAGTGGTGTTTTTAATTATTAAATTTCCTGAATTTTCAATAGATTTATATTTTTAATTGCAGGAAGTCAATCTATCTGAGACCATAGTCAAGTATCTGATCCAGAAGGGGGTGGACATCAACATAAAAAACCAAGATGGGCAGACAGCCTTTGATCTAGCACCAGCTCAACTGAAAGTACTTCTGGAACCAAGGTAAGATGTCCACTGTACTGAAACACATTTGGGGGTGAGTGAGTGGTCTAAAGCTGTCTGTTACGGATCACTGCCATCTCACCTCTGTCTGTGTGAGTTGAGTCTAAGATTTGGCAAATGTGTATATGTGAGAAAGCTTGCCAGTAGCTTCTCCTGGGTCGGTAGTTCTTTCTGGATTTCCCAGTTTCTTCCTCCACCATTAATACTGGCTGCCATGTATAGCCTATAGTGTGCTAAGTCCCACAACAACAACAACTGAAACACATTTGTCCTGCAGTAAAACCTGTTTGAAAGGACCTTTGTTATGAGTGACCATTGCTCAGTTTTGACCAAAAACACTGTTCACTACTAGATTCTGTTATATGAATGCATTGTTGTGAACAACCAGTGGTCACAGTTGTTAGGCAGGATATGTTTTAACACTGCTGTGAATTACTGCATTACAAACACAAATATAAACACTACTGACCTTGACATGAAAGGAACAAAAAGGAAAGAAGTTTAGTTGGGCTACTTTTTTTGAACTTATAGATAACATTGTATGCAGGTGCATGTAAACTAAAGTACATGCATTACTAACCTACCATTGTGGTGTTGAATCATCTAAACATGCTGTTGTAGTGCTGAAGTCGTTGAAACCTACTGTTGTGGTGCTGAAGTCATCTAAATTCTCATTACATTTAAGAATTGATTAATAATATCCATCAAAATGACACAATGATATGAGAGAGTTTTCAAAATGGACAAGAGTTCCCATGTACAATGTAATTGAGGAAAGGTATTTCTTATGCATTTTGTAGAATATGCAGGTGTGATTTCTTGATCTCTCTTGGCAGAAGAGTGACACATGGATACAAAGAAACATAAGAATAATTTACATTGCATAGAAAGCAATAAAATTATGGATTTCAGTTTTAGAGCACGCGATGAGTGTTATTAATTTGGAATGCTTGTTCACATCATTCCTTATTGAACACAATTTGCCTTTAAGCTGTGCCAATCATGTTGGTGCATTGTTTAGAAATAAAGGTTTCCTGATAGTGAAATAGCAAAACAGCATCGCTGTGCTAGAACAAAAACCGCAACTATTGTTTTGAAGATGCATTTAAAGTTTAAGGTCATGAGAGATAAAAAAGTCTGATCTTTTTAATGTTTGAAAGTGGGAGATCTCCAGATTTCTCATTTTCAAAAGTTGGCAGCTCTGCTGGGTTAATGAGGTCTTTGCAACATTCACCATGTCTTCTTTAAAGATGCAGTCATGTACACAGTTCAGAGACTTGAATTGTTTTATGCTGGGGATTAATAAGGTCTTTGTGTAGTACGAAGTTTCTAGCATTTTCCAAATGTATTAATTTGATAGTCAATGGTTCTTAGTTCCTCTTAAATGTTATTTTATTGGTCTACCACAGTACATTCTTTGTTTATTGAGTTAATTATTAATTTATGTTATGAGTGATTTAAGGCATTGGGCTTTGTCTTTATACTAAAAGTTTTTTTTTTGTAGGTGAATTTATTCTGTCTTTTGATCTTTTGATGAGAGACGACCCCTACAGCCATCAAAAAGCAGTCTTTCAAGACTAGTTGCCTCTCATAGCATGGTTGTGTGAAAAGCCAGTTTCCAATGCAGTCATTTATAGCAGTGTTAAAATTCGTATTTTGCCTAAAAATCATGGTCGATGGTGACATTCTGCAGGTAGACGAATGACAACAGTACCTTTATATTGTTCTGATGACAGATGGCTGCTCATAGCTAAGGTCACTCAAGACAAGTTTTACTGTACTTAACAGTCACCTTGGACAAATAATGAAACATACAGTCAATGTGGATATATTTTCTTCTTAAACACAGGATTGGCAACAAACCACCAAATCAATCATTTAAGGCTGTAACTTATCCACTCTACACCTTTTGGGTTGTTTGTTCTGTTTTGTTTTGTTTTTTTGTCTAATGTTTGGAACTTCAGTAATTTATTGATTAATATATCATATTCATTTCTAGTTCGGAAAGGTTTTTGCATTGCATAGACCAGTCTTGGTCAGTAACTGTAATTCCTTAATCTGAGCAAGGTATTTTACTGCCGAGAAAAATGTAACCTTTCATGTACTGATGTGCCATTATACACCAGTACAGAAATCAGTCATTCTTGTGGTGATAATAAAATAACAAGATTTCAATGAGTAAAAGAATTTATTTGTGAATTAGAAGTTGGCTTCAACATTATTTATGCATTTTAAAGGTATGATGTATAATTTACCATCATTATTATTCATTATTTGTATGGAATATTCTCAGCTTAAACATAATTTTCATGTAATAAAATGTGCGGAAACGTTGTAGAGGTGCTGAAATTTCTTGCCAGGATGTTACAATTACAGGTGTTTAACTTTCTTTTTGGGATGTTACAGGCACAAGTGTTTAACTTTCATGTCAGAATTTTTTAAACTTTTTTGTCAGAATGTTTAGAGCAGACATGAATGCTGATGGTCCAAGGAGTCTCCCCACTTCTGGTCATGGCCAGACAGATGAGGATGTTGGACCTGTAAGTCTACCAGCAAATCCAACACAACCAATGTGCGGGGATTGTGAAGAAGAAAGAGCCGATTCCCTGCTGCTTCCCTGTGGCCATGGGATCTGCCAAGGTTGCAAAGGATCCAAGCCAAAGAAAAAATGCCCTCAATGTAAAGCCAGTGTTCAGTCAGTAAAGGCCCTGTAACATATGTCACCATAGAGTCATATTTTAGATATAGTGTTTCATGTAATTTTCATGTAATTTTTTGTAATTAATGACGATTTTGAGACTTGTGTATATATATATATATATACACATATATATATATATATATATATATATATATATATATATATATATATATATATATATATATATATATATATTGTAAAAAATGATGTTGGAAGTCAACAAAGTAAACACAATCAAGTCGTTAAGTAAATTCAATCAAGTTTTCAAATTTTCTGAAACTTCTGTGCTTTTATGTACCATGTAATAAACAGCAAAATGAAAATCAGATACTGCGCTGTACTTTTCTTTTTTGAATAGTTTAATTAATGAAACTGACAAAAAGTCAGAGAGAAAAAAAGTATAGGATGGTTTTAATAAACCTCCCATCCTGCACTGAAAGGATAATATTTTGCTTTTGTATATTTACTTACCTGCTGCTCCTTTCTTAATTGTACACCTTCCATTGTGGATTCATTTATTGTGTCTATGCCATGATTGTTTCAGCTTAACATACAAAATTGACTTCATATTGTTATGAGATAGTGGATAGTCATTTTTGCTTATATTTTCAATAACCAGAGAGAATTTGTATTGGTTTCAGATCTTTTCAGTGTGATTTAAGAACAAGAAACGAACCTTCAGAAATAAAAGTTGCTTCACTTATTTTGTTTGCTATATTGTGATAAAGTTTTCTCACTTTCTGACAAGCTTTGGTGGAGTTATGGCCCTTATGTTCAATTTTAGACTTGTTTATGACTGTCATTTTGCTTTAATACAGAGATACAAGGAGTTGTAGATAGCCAAGAATGACATTTGTTTTTATTTAGTTGATGATGTACACAAGAATTTTTACTTTACTTCCTGGCTGTCGATTTTCCATTGTATTACATGAAAAGCCATGGAAAAGTGTGGAAAACTGTAGTGTGGAAAATGCTGGAGTATTTGGACTGATATTCCAGGCTCATTCCAGGGTAGGCTGGAAAAGCATGGGAAAAAAAACCATTGAAAATGCAAGACAATTCTATCATGGAAAACACTGAAATATTTGGACTTGTATTCCAGGCTCTGTTTAGTGTAGGCTGGAAAATGCTGGACAATTTTAGGATAATAAAAACATGGAGTATTTGGACTAATATTCCAGAGTCTATCCAAGGTAGGCTGGAAAAGCCAGGAAAAAGACACAGAAAACCCTGAACAATTCTAGCTTGGAAAACCGTGGAATATTGCAAGACAAATCCTGGAATACTGACTCCAATAAAACTGTAATATTTATTATTTGGCTAAAAAACCATGAAAATATTTCATGAAAACGAGTTCCCTATAAAATAATTTTCATTTTGCTGAGACCTTGACAGGATCCTTGTCCCATCTGTTAATATTGTTCACTATTAGGTGAAAAGCTAGAATATTAGCCATTAGAATTACATTCAGTGCTAAAAAGCAGAGGTCTCCTTCACCTGAGAAATTGATCCCACTAATGAAATATTGAAAATTAATTCTTTATGTTAATTCAAGATGTAAATTATTAATATTTATCCTCATGTATGCCACTTACACCATGCTTCTATTGAGAGTAGTAAGCATCAAGTACCAATTGAATCATAATTATTATGACTTATGAATTGGGAACAGATTGTTACTATAACCAGGGATCAAGCTAGACTTGAATTTTAGGGAAAAGTGGCTTCTCATTTTAGACAGAAAGGGAGAAGTGAGAGCTGAACAGGGAGAAGTGCTTAACTGGCTTTAACATACATGTGATTATGAAATACTATTTTAGATATTTTTTTTAACAGAAACTGGCCAAAACCAGTCTAGTGGAGACAGAACTGTTCCCAGCAATTGTGGCAACAATGTGTGGCCATACAATGTCATTCAGGCTAGGCTAACATGTATACATGACAGGCTGTTATATGATTGGTTTGTTGTTGCAATCTGAAGAGTTTAGGGCAAATATTATATTTTTTCTCAAGGTATTATAAGTAATAAAGAGGACAAATCTGGTTGTGTTTGCTTATTAGTCTTTGATTAAAAAAAAATTGGCTGACCTTGAGATAAAAAGGAATGACCGACTAAAAATAATTTTGGCAAAGAGATTTTGAGATTTCACCAAAGTTGTGATCCATGTATAGTATTTTACTTAAGTTTCAGTAATTTTTCAGACATTTCCAAAGGTTTCAGATAATTGAGGACTTTATTAACCAGGGTAATATTTCAGTGTACATTTTAAACAAAATTATACAGCTGTTGTAATTACCGGTATATATCATCCAAGAAATGTGGGAGTTAAACTGCTGACTTAACTTTTGAATGTACAAACTATGATGCTATTGTGGTCACTTGAAAGAGTCCTTGTTCCATTAGCAGCTGTGACAAACATTTATCATGATATAATTACTCTAATTTTACTCTGGATTCTAACACAACTAGAACATTTTGACAATATCAACAATAATACCACTCACAATATTGAAGTATGATTCTACTTGTGGCCCAAGAAAACTTTGTAAAGATATGACTATCTTTAATAGACATGGATATCTGGCATATTGTCAACAATGTCAACAATTCCCCACCAGTGATCTATACATTGTCACTCCTTAAATTCAGGGCATGAATAAATTAAATTATTGCTTTTAGAACAGGGGTTGGTATGGAAATCACTACACTCTTCACCAGAGATGTTTTTTTAACCTGTTTTTAGCTGTTCTTGGACCTCCCATCACATGTTCATAGTTCACACCATGTGCAAGTATGTTCTAGAGGAATTATGCAACATTATTGTTAGAAGTTTGGAATTATGTAACTTTGAAATCATCCAGGTCCAAATCTTCGTCTATTTATAGCACATTAGCTGCTACTGTAAAGCTGTAAATTGTAGTTCAAAATCTTGATGGCACAAATCGCAAAATGCTAGTTCTGGCATTCACACAGATTTATCAATCACATTCCCATTGATGAAAATTAGATTTAGTTCAGAAGAAAGGCAGTTAGATCCAATTCAAGTTAAACAAAAAAACAAAAAACAAATAACAAGGAAAGATGTGAAAAGAAATTATTGCTTTCAAAATGATCAACAAAATTAGAGCTATCAGAAATAGGAAATATAACTGTTGCTGAAAGTCATTCAAATTGTGCAAGAAACAAAAAATAAAATAGAGTAAAGGTTTGTTTTTTGATATCAGTAAATTAATATTCTTGATATTTTTCTTTTGAACTGGTAGTGATATTACAATCACAAAATATCACTTTTTTCCAAAATTTTGGCAAAATCTCTGAAATTTTAATCACAAATTCTTACTGATATTTTCAGAAATTTTGGCAAAATCTCTGAATTTTTTTTAAATTTGGTGAAATATCATAATTTTGGTGAAAACAGGACATTTGAGTGAATGTCACTGAAATTTCACTGCGATTTCACTGAAATTTCACATTTTCACTAGGGTATGATTTTTGTTGAGTATATTTTAATTTCTCAGAGTAAACATCAAGTCAAGTAGAAAATCAAACCTTGCACCAAATTTTCTAAGTCTGAAGTAATATTGTATTCCAATGAACTGTCTGTTTGTCATTAGTCTGGATGTCATGCCATATATCCAACATTTGCACAGAATATTTAAGTCCAAATTGCTCATGTGGAAAACACATGTGAGAAAATCTAACTTAGAACAAATTTATCATGTGTCAAATTGGAATCAATTTCCAAAATCTGCACATGTGAAAATTTGGTTATTTTATTCCTTGGCTGACAAGATTTAGCAAATGCACACTTGCAAAATCTACCCTAAATGTATATATTGTCAACAAGGTTCAGATGTGCATTTTACAAGCAGCTCATGAAAACTATTGAGATTTTTTCTGCATGGCTAACCCTAATTAATTGAACAAAAATGAAAAATAATATTATATGCCAGTCTTGAAAATTGACTAATTTTTTTTCAGGTTTTCTATGCAGAAATATATTTTTAAAAATTCTAAGCCAAACTATATTTTTAAAAATTCCAAGCCAAACTATCCACACTTTTCCAGAGTTTTCCATGCTGAAGAAATTCTGTCCAAATTGTCCATTTGTTTTGAGGGATTTCCATTATAAAAGTATGCTGAAAACTGTCCATGGTTTTCCAGGCATGTCCAGCATTTTCCATGCACAATGTCCATGGTTTCCATGCTAAATTATTCAAAATATTTCATTTTTCCTCTGTATTTCAGGGTTTTCCATGTTTATCCATGGAATTCCATCATTTTCCAGAGTATAATATGATAAAAGTACAGCCGGGTTAACTAAGGTCTTTTTTTTTACTTTATTTTTGTCATTTATTGTCATGTTATAGCAGTGTATTTTTGCAATGGAAGTTTAGCTTTGAGTATAAATTGAGATTTTAAGGGGACAGATATACATATATGTTTACTTAAGTTTATTGTACAGAGAATAAAAAGTTACTATCAGACTGTAAGAGACTATAATGATGTTTTAGATTTAATTAGGTGTGATGAATTGCGTTACCTGTATGTGGTAACAAAATTCTGATGTGGTCAATATGTTACAGTTAAGTGTAAATAATTTATCTATTTTCATGTAGCAAATTAACTGTATTTTAAATTTTTTTTATTGAAATTTCAATGTAATTCTTTCCCCCAAATGAACTGAATCAGTTTGTATGTTAAATTAAACTCACTGCAACTGCTAGTTGTTCCAGTAGTCATTTATAAACCTCTAATATATTTGAAGCTGCATTTGCAATCTTTATTTGTGGCTTCAAAGTAGCATTGATAATTGTTGTTTTGCATCAGGTCTCCATAATCTAATTCAAATAATCCTTATTATTATGGAAAACCCAATTCAAATCATCACTATTACTATGGTCAAATCTGATTCAGACCATCCCTATTACTATGGTTAAATCTGATTCAGACCATCCATATTACTATGGTCAAATCTGATTCAGACCATCCCTGTTACTATGGTTAAATCTGATTCAGACCATCCCTGTTACTATGGTTAAATCTGATTCAGACCATCCCTGTTACTATGGTTAAATCTGATTCAGACCATCTCTATTATTATGATAAAATCTGATTCAGACCATCTCTATTATGGTAAAATCTGATTCAGACCATCCCTATTACTATGGTAAAGTCTGATTCAGACCATCCCTATTTTCATGGTAAAATCTGCTTTAGACCAACCCTATTACTATGGTTAAATCTGATTCAGACCATCCCTATTACTATGGTAAAATCTGATTCAGACCATCCCTATTTTCATGGTAAAATCTGATTCAGACCATCCCTATTACTATGGTAAAATCTGATTCACACCATCCCTATTACTATGGCAAAATCTGCTTCAGACCAACCCTATTTTCATGGTAAAATCTGCTTCAGACCAACCCTATTATTATGGTAAAATCAGATTCAGACCATCTCTATTACTATGGTAAAATCTGATTCAGTCCATCCCTATTACTATGGTAAAATCTTAGTCAAGCCATCCATATTATTGCAGCAAAATCTGAATAAAAAGTATTCATGCTTCGTTCACTATGTATATATCATCACTTGCTCTATTAAACTTCTAAAAGCCATTTTTCCAATATCAACCAAACTTGGCAGGGAACATGCTGACATGAAGGGATTTCATTTTTATACAAAGTATGCTCACCATTCTCCATATGTCACAACCATTACTTTAAAAAATGAAAATCCCTAAGCTACTTTTTTTCAGAAACTGTCGAGCAGAATGTTGTTAATTTGTCAAAGCATCCTGACTCAAACGTGGCTTTACAGATTTGTCAAAGCATCCTGACTTGAACAAGGCCTTACAGATTTGTCAAAGAATCCTGACTCAAACTCAGCCTTACATATTTGTCAAAGGGTCCCGACTTGAACTCGGCCTTGCAAATTTGTCAAAGCATCCTGACTCAAACTCAGCCTTACATATTTGTCAAAGGGTCACGACTTGAACTCGGCCTTACAAATTTGTCAAAGCATCCTGACTCAAACTCAGCCTTACATATTTGTCAAAGCGTCGTGACTTGAACTAGGCCTTACAGATTTACACAAATCAAAGCATCCTGAATCTAACTTGGCCTTATGATTTATACAAATTATTGTAGTTGTTACAGTGTGTCAGCAAAATGTTTATGATTGTCTGAATATGTATTTGTTATGTGTGTTAGTTATCAGTAAATGTATGCAGTGATATGAGCCCACATTGTCAAGAAGTTAAGTGCAACATGTATGTTTACAGCAACATTAACCTTGTTATCAAATTGCAATGAACACTAAAAGAACTTGAAACAAATTGTTTTTAGTTAATGTGTCTGTGTGTGAGTATATGGGATAGAGAGAAATTAAACAGTGTTATGTTAGTGTGCAAGACTGTTTCTTCAGGAGAGAGAGAGAGAGAGAGAGAGAGAGAGAGAGAGAGAGAGAGAAGTTACCTGCCACATGTAATCTGTATTTGCAGTTACCTACTATTGTGATCTTTACCTACTACCATACCACTACATTCCATCATCAATTAACACCTCTAAGTCAATTATTCATTCTTGCAATAACTATGCTGTACATTGTCATAACAACCACCTGGCAGTTCAGCATTATTTACCTGCTAATTAAATATGCTTAGAGCTTTGGTCAGAAGACAAATAAGGGTGGATTCATTTACAGGTTGATTAACAGAAGAATTGCAGTTTCAATGAAAGAATAAATGCCTTTCTGTGTGATTATAAATGGTGATTACATCTTCATGTCTTAATAAGTTTCATTTTTATGTGTGATACATGAAAATAACAAATATGTCAGATCAGTTCTATTTGAGGCAACAAATAGTTATATTTTTCTTTTGGTATTAAATTAAACATATTGATAATTCAAACAATGGATACATTTTTTTATGAAAATATCATACATTGGTGTAATGAACTGAAGGGTAGAATTTTGTGGAAATGATGGCATCTGGACCAGAAGGCTTACTTAAGAGTTACATATTTTTGTAGCAGTTAATTGGCTTCAGAGGTATTTAATCCTTTGTATAGAGAGCATAGTCTGGTTGATTGCCCATGGCTTGCCAAGAAGGTCTGAATTTGAACTGGCTAAAACAAGCATCTAAAGGAAACTCCCAGGATGCTCCAGAAAGTTGGCACTGAGAGATTCCTAGGTTTACATAGTGATGACATTGAGAAAATACTAAGGGCTGTTCTATATGGGACCCATGGAAGGCATATAGATGCAGTTTAAAAATTTCTTATCATTTTAACATGAACTCTGTGAAATCAAAGTACCCTGTCATATTATTTACAAACTGCCTTCCCTAAGAGGCATGTATGTTTAAATGGAACAGCCCTTAAAGGAAAGAAGAAGGTAGAAAGTCTGAAGGAAGTCAAGTCCCAGAGTGCACATGATGCAAAAGGTACAGAAAGGGGAAGAAAAAGGAATAAAAATAAATTTTGTAACAGATTAGTATCAGGACCAACATACTGAACAAACACTTTCTCATAATGGGACATTAACTTTATGTGACAAATTAAAATGTAAAGTGATATTTGGTTAACCAGTTCAGTTAGTGTGTCATAACAGTATTTAATTGAAGATTTATGAGTCATTATTAAAATTTGAAATTGAAGATTTCTGTCCAGGAAATTATTTGGATTGATCCTTTATATTTTGGTAACATTGTTAGCTATTCAACCTTTAGTTATTCTATGTATCTAGAATGTCAGCATTACTGGCTGGGGGCTTGGGAGTCATTAAACTTTTAATGCACACCTTCTACAATATTTTTACTAATACCATAGTGGATCTGCAGTATTATTTATAATACCATATTGAGGTTGTGATGTTAAGTGATACCAGGGGAAAGTGAGCAACTCAGTTTACTTTAAAAAAATGTAAACTTTGCCTTCTTTCCTTAGGAAAGTGAAAATAACTTCACCCTGCGATTATTTTAGAGGTACATTGACTGATAATACTTTTTGAGATGCCCTTTTCCCATGGCCAGGTTAGTTATACTGTTGTGTAGCAGAGAAATGTATTCATCAGGGTTAGTATGTAGGTCTAGTATTGATGTCAATTACTCTGACAACCTCTTTTAGGTTCATAGGCATGTGTTTTGATGGCTGCTTGACCATTAACCCTTTCTCCAAATAAGTTAGCAGCTATCAAATAGTATCACTGCTCAATTTCCACCTGTTATACCTCAATGATGAAACATACAAACTTGTGTTTCAAGGCTATAACAATAGTATGTAAGTAGTAGTTTGTTGTAATTAAGATCAGAATTGGTAATCTGGATATTTCAACTGCCTTTTATCAAATATATCAAATTAGTACATGTATTAGACTTAAGTGAACAAGTAACAGAAATAAAACAGCAGACATGGCTATGTCTGTAAAGTATCAGTTTATTAGATTGTTTTCATAAATCGTCAGGCAAAACATATTTAGAAAAATACACAATTCATAGAAACCAAAGTCTACATATTATGTTATTTAAGGTTTAACTTCAAAATGCAGTTATGTAGGTCAGAAATATACCGAACAATGTTATGTTGTGGAATTCTCAAGAACGGAGAAGCATTGTAAGGTTAAAGTTGTTTTCTGACTTCACTGTATTTGTGAAAATGGGGAAAATGCAGCGAAGCAGATATTGTTTAACCATTGCTATAAATTACCAATGTTATAAATTACTATGTGGGTCCACAAATAAATAAACCATAAATTTGCAATTCTATCAATGGACCGTTCTATTGAAGCAAAGTGAGTGTTTGCATATTATAAAAAATGCTTCTTCTAAAAATAGATGCACTCATGTCTGTGTTGATTCCATTGGAAAGAAGGGTTTGTACATATACCGATTATCAAGGGGCCATGTCTGTTAGTTCATGAATTTTAGTGTGCTATGTATGAATAGTTACTGTAATGTTTTATCTGCAACAAAAAAAGTGAGGAACATTATGATTTGAAAACATGCAAGCATTTGCCCTCATGCAAATTGTACAGGGATTGTTTCAAAGGCATTTAGAAATCTTTGAGAAACAAAAAAATAAATATTTTTTTTAAAAGAATTAAAGGTAGTTGCTTAAATCCAATGTTAAATGCAAATGCACATACAGTGAAAGAGTATCTCAAATACTGTGTCAGAAGACTGGAGCAGATTTGAGGAAACATGTCTTCCTGATAAAGACAAATTTTTACCCACAACTCAAAAATGAAAATGTTACAGATAATTATAAATATGCACAGGAAATTTGCAATAAATTTAGTTGTAAAACATTTGGTGATTGTCATTATTTATATTTGAAAACATTAATACTAGCAGATGTTTTTTGAAAGTTATTGTCAAGTTAGTAATAAACAGACTGGACCACTACTGTCATTATTCTTGTCATGTCTCTCATGGGACACTACTAAAAACAAGATAGAATTGGATATCTTGACAGATGTTGATATGATTAATTTTATTCAAAATTTTATCAGACACGCCATTAGCGTTAAAAGAAAAAATGTGTGATATCTAATAATAAATATCTGAAAAGGTATGATAAAAATATCTTAAATTATATTATTTATCTAGACTGTGTGAACTTGTATCACCTAAGCAACAAGTAATGACAACAGCAAAACATTTGACTGTTAAGTTAGTTCCAAATTTGTTAAATAAAAGAAACGTGATACATTACAAAAATTCAAAATATACATTACAAAAATGTAAAATGAGCAGTGTATGCTGGGCAAATTATGAGTACCAAAGTTTAACTTGCCGAAGTGGATGGCAGATTATATTGATTTAAATATGAAATGGCATGCTGCAGCAAAAACTGAATTTGAGAAAAACTTTTTCAAGATAATGAACAACATGGTGCTTGGTAAGACAATGGAGAATATCATAAAGCAAGTAAATCTTGAAATTGTTTTTGATATAAACCGCATAAATAAATTAGTTATTGATGATGGTTTTGTTAGTATGAAAATATTTAATGAAAAACTTGTTGCAATAGACTAAAGACAAATTCAATTTTTCAATAAACCAAATTATATTGCTGCAGCTGTACTTGATATTTCAAAGTGACTGAAGTACAATTTTCACTATAACTCTATACCAAAAAACATTGCTTCTGATACAGACTCTAATTTATAATATAAAATGTGAAGATGTATATCAAGAAATCTATAAATACCGTGACCTATTTGATATATCAGATTATTCAGCAATTAATGGTCATTTGGGAAATGAAAGATGAGTTCATGTTTGTGCCAGTTAAATAATTTGTTAAACTAAGATGTAAAATGTATGAAATTTGATGATTTTCAAGCAGTGCTAAACAATAATGTCAGTTTTATTAAGACAAATGTTATCAACAAATCATCACAAACGTGAAACATAATATTATAAAATGTGGACTTAGTAATCTAGACGATAAGAGATACACAGGTGGTGATATTAATACACTAGCTGTTGGACATTACACTAATACCAGCAGTGATATGTTCAATATCTATAATTAATCTTGTGTAAACTTTAGAAATGATATTCAAAAATTTAACATTAGTCGATAGACTTAATAGCAACATCAAAAGATAATGGTTGATAACCGGCAATTATCAATTTATTTTTTAGTAAATTTGATAGAATTAAACTGGTTATCAGATCAGATGACAGTAAATATTTTAATTATCTTGAAAACGTGTGAGATGAGCTTATACTGAAATACAATAATTTTCATGATCAGATCAGTCAGAAACAATACATAAAAATTAATAAAATTAGACCAGTCGAAGGTTTTAGTAAACGGTAGTATCTTCTCAGTAAGATAGCAGTGAAAGAGTTATTTGAATGTCATCGAAAACTAAGCGGGAGAATTAAATTGTACCGATATAATCATGATAATGAATTATTTGAAAGTGTAATGGTGAAATTTTATTTATTGGAGCAGAAACATAACTATCCATCTTATTTGTGTTTTTAAATTGAGATAATGTCTTCCTTCTAATGTAAATCGCCTGTGCCTATTGGATACAATATATGGAATAGCTAATGCAAGGCATTTGTCAATTTACATACTCTCTAATGTAGAGCTGTATCAATGAAAATCATTTGGTATGAAATAATATAGTAATTTTAAAACCTTAGAATGAGAAATATTATGTTTATATATGAGACCATAGTGAAACAAGTGATCTGTATTGATTTTGACATGATAGCTGATTCCTCCATAGTTTGGGACAATACAATGGCGGAATGCAGAGCATTTATCGATTTTCAAACTGTGCATGAATCTGTAATAAGGTGCTGTAGCAATGACTTTGTTTTATATAAGATGTAAGATATTTAACCAGAGAAAATGTATAAAATCTAGTTTTTTACAATTAAAAGATGTAATGATAATCACTTATATAAATTTCTTGTTAGCTAACTATATAATAACTTTTTAGCATTCATAACCGAATTTTATGGCTCAGTTTTAGAATGTTGGAGTCTTATGCTGACACCCTAGGTTCGGTTCCCGTAACAGGCGTAATCTATGGATAGACTCTGGAGAGTAAATGTTTAAAAAGATAGGGGTCCGGATAAACCATCGAAATTCAACAGAATAAAATCTAATCTCACCATGTCATCACGTGGTGGGTGCACTTTTGCACACTCCGGGGTTGATTATGGCTAACAGAAAATTCCAGAATTTACACAATAAAGCACAGTTTGTATTGTTCCTTTCATATTTAGAATATTTTTGGGAAAATGTCATTGTCCAAATCAGTAAATTTTTCTCCAGGAAAACAATTATTAAGAAAAACGAAGTAAAATTAGCTCCTCTAACAAAACAGGTTGTTCTACGTAGACATGCGAACCGACAACTTCTAGCACAAAAATATCTTTTCTTAAGGTAATAGAAGTTGTATAACTGACTTTACAACTCTACGACTGTGTATGACTCTACTACAACTGCCTGTCCGTGACTGTGTACAACTTATAAAAATCTCAAACATAAAAATGAAGCTAATACGTTGTTTGAATTGCACGCTCACGAGGACGCATGCAATTTCGTAATACTTCTGGACATTAGGAAAGCCTGACCCAGTATCAGCCAATCGTTTTCATAGCTATTCCTGAATGTTTACTTGTAATGAATTTGTTATCATACACGGCACGTGCTCACATAAGTCACATCTACGACTCGAGCAAACTCTGTTTTTCAAAAACATGGTAGACTGATATTAATATAATTATATTAATAATTACATTAATGAAATACAAATGAAATAAAAAGATTTATACAGAATTGTTTCCTTAACACACACAATTAAACTACAGTGTCGCAACACCTTCCCCCATTAAGAAAAAGGAAAGATTTATGTAATAAAACTTTTTTTTCATAACATGTAAATTCTACATAAGGTAAAAAAAATTACATAAGAACTCTTATGAATTTACAAAAAAAAAACATTTCTACACACGAGAAAGTGCATCTGCAATCAAATTATCCTTTCCTTTTATGTGCCTGATATCAAGATTGTATTCTTGAAAAAATAAACTCCATCTCGCCAGCCGATGAAAGTGAGGTGGTTGTGGTCACTAAACACAACAACCGGAGAAGGAGCCAAGCTAATATAAACTTCGAAATGCTGTAATGCCAGTATTAAAGACAAGCACTCCTCGATTGTTGAGTAGTTTCTCTTGTGTTTATTCAATTTCTTAGATAAATAACACTGTGTATTCAACATCATTTTGGTCATCTTGAAGCAAAACTGCTCCAACCCCAACATCACTCGCATCTACAGATAGTTTGAACGGCTGACTAAAATCTGGAACTCTTAAAACTTGTGCACTTTCAAGTATGGCTTTTAGTCTATCGAAAGCCTCTTGACATTTTTTCAGTCCAAAGAAACTTCTCAACAAGTTTGTCAGAAGTTCAACTACATCAGAAAAATTAGAACAAAATTTGCGATAGTACCCAGCCATACCTAAAAATCGCATCTGCTGTTTCCTATTGACAGGCACTGAATATTCTGAAATAGCCTTGACCTTAGCATCTATAGTTTTAATCTGTCCATGTCCCACAATATGTCCTAGAAAGGTAACACATGCACGGCATGATAAATTATAATCAGATTTGCATCTGTGAGTCTGTCGAAGAACTTCCGAATAGTAGTTAAATGTTCTTTCCAACTGTTGTTGTAAATGGTGACATCATCAATATATGTCTAGACCAGAGGAAATCATATTCATATGGCGTTGAAAAGTACTCTAAAAACCCTTCATCCCAAAAGACACCACCATGAAGTGGTTGAGTCTATCTGGAGACACAAATGCCGAAATTTCTTTTGCTTCTTTTGTTAGGGGAATTTGCCAAAAACTCTTCCGAGGGTCAAATTTAGTGACGTATTTGGCATTTCCAATTTGTCGATAAAATCATTGATTCTTAGCACTGGAAATGAGTCTGTTTTTGTCACCTTATTCACCTTCCTATAATCCGTACACATTTTATTTTTTTTATCTGGTTTTGGAACAAGAATGCACGGTAAACTCCAATCACTCTTACTGGGCTCGATAAAATCATTGTCCAGTAAATACTGAATCCCTTGTATCTTTTGTTGCTGTTTAAAAGAATTCATCCTGTATGGGTGTTGTTTCATGGGTTTCGAATTTATTTTTTCAATGTTGTGAAAAATTTTGTCTATTCTTGTAGGCACGTCTGAAAACAAGTGATTATATTCAGACAATTGTTTAAGTTCACTTTTTTTTTTTGATCTTGCAAATGAGAACGTTTCTGATCTAGATTTTCCATAACTTCCGAATTCTGCAGACTTGTTGTTCCAAGTTTAGTAGAATCCAGTTCCTGTGAATCTTTCTTTGATGAAACAGGTACAACAAAATTAGTTACATTATTTATTTGGCTTTTTTCTTTAAAAACAGTAGCACTCCATTAATTTACTTAGACTTGAGTACTAATGTTATAATATGACTCATTCATTTTCTTCTTTATTACTTTGTAAGGGCCATAAAATGTTAATTGCAGAAAATTAGACAGAATAACCAAGAGAGAATGGACCATATTACAGAACTCAAAAAATCTCTCTTGTATGCATTGGTGAAACCATAGTTTTTTTTAACGAACTTCTGAATGCCAAATTCAAGTGTAACAAGCTGGAATACCCCAGGCTTGAAATTTGACCTTTGACCAGATTGATCAAATTTGAGACGGCCAAATTGTGCAAAATTCCTCAAAGGAATTACTTTTGAAAAACTTGTTGACACACGCTAGATTGTCAACAAATTTTGGTTACATGGCATGGTCTTTGGTAAGGGATCAATACAATCTACCACAACTCTACTTATTGGATTGTGAAAAGCAAGAATTGGTTTCAAACGAGCTTTAGGAATCTTTTGATTTGGTTTTCCTACAATTTGACACACCTGACAAGATCTGCAAAACTTCGAACATCACTTTTGATTTTTGGCCAATAGAATTGAATCCAGATCTTGTGATACACTTTACTTATCCCTAAATAACAAGCCAATAACGTTTCATAGGCCAAACAAAGTATTTCCAGTCTGTAAGGTTTCGGAAGCACAATATTTTACTGACCATTCGTCACTAGCAGATACCTCGGGATGTCTCCATTGTCTTATAAGAACTCCATTTTTAATGAAGTAACAGACAGGTACTTAAGTTGCTTCAGTTTCACTAATGGCCCGCTGAAACAAAAAGGAGATCTTAGGATCCTTTTCCTGTTCAATGACTAGTGATTATCGTTTATCACCCTGATAATATAAAAGAGAATGAGTATTCAAAAGAGGATCACTATGATCAATACCTATCGACTGATCCAAATTAGAAGTGAAAGTGACATCATCAAAAGCCTGACCACACGTGTCAGCTAAAGGAATAAAGTCCATATAAAAAAAAACATTCTCAAGAGAATTATAGCTCTGGTAACTGAGCAAGCTGAACATAAGTCAGGGATATCTTTTTCAATAGGATCAACTTTCTGATCCAAAGAAGGCTTGTCAGTTACAAGTGGATTAACCATAACCTTGTCTCTAGCTAAGTCATTGCCTAGCAACAAATGATCGCTCTCAAAGGGTAAGGTATACACTACACCGACGGTCACATGTCCAGAAACTAAGTCTGACAAATTAACAGAATGGAGAGGAACACTATCAAAGCCGCACTCTACTTCCTGAATCAGAACACTCTTATTAGAACAGGTCTTCTCAGAAGAATGCAAAACACCTGAAACTAAAAGACTCTGAGAAGCTTCAATATCCCTTAAAATTTTAATAGGGATAGGATTGACCAAATCATCCAAGACTGATATAGAACCGTTCGACATGAATGGTTCAAAATTCTCCGAAACACAATCAGACTGAGGTTTATCAAACCCAACTAATGTATTGGTGACCTTGACCTCCTAGAAATAAGATTATTTGGGATAGGTCTATCTTGATTCTGGTGCCTATATTTCAATTTAAAACACTCAGAAATGACGTGTCCTTTAATCTTACATTAGGTACACGTAGAGACAAGGATTTAGAATCAAGTCTCTCAGAGGCTTGAATTTTAGAATTTGTGATTTATTGATGTTTACTAAAAGTCGTATTTGTTTGAAACACCTTTCTATCAGTAGACTGCTGAGTGAAAGATTTGTTTGCAGCAGGAACTTTATGAGTTAAGGAATACTTATCAGCAGCTATAGCAGCATTTTCCAAGGTCTTGACCTCATGATCTTCAAGGTGATTTTTTTATATCACTGGGAATATAGTTTTTGAACTCTTCGAGTTATACCAATTGTTCAGGTCTTTCATAATCATGTTCAATTTTCTCAGACAGACACCATCTCTTGAACAACTGTTCTTTTTCCCTAGCAAATTCAACATAAGTTTGTCTAATTTATTTTTTGTAACTTCTGAACTTTTGTCGATAAGCCTCAGAGTCCAACTCGTAACCTTTCAAGATGCATTCTTTAACCAAATCGTAATCAGAACTGTGTTGTACTGATAGAGATATATAGATATTTCTGGCTTTGCCATGAAGTACACTCTGCAATAATTGAGTCCAATACTCTCTTGGCCATTTTAAATTCTCAGCTACTTTTTCAAACAAAGTAAAATATTTGTATACTTCCTTTTCACTAAAGGGAGGAACTAATTTGATATTTCCTAAAATGTTAAACTTTGAATTTGATTGAGAAGTAGAATCATGCCTGTCACTTGTCAGATCCAATTCTTTCATTTTAATTTGCATCTGTCTCTCTTTCTCCCTTTCGTTCATTTATATTTGTCTTTCTTTTGTCGTTTCTTCTATTTGTCTTTGTTTTTCCCTTTCTTCAAATTGTAATCTCATTTCTTCCCTTTGTAAGTTCAAGTTCTTTTTCTAATCGTATTTGTCTATCCTTTTTCTTTTTCTTTTAATTGTATTCTCATTTGTTCTTTTTTGAAATTCAATTTGCCTTTCTTTTTCTTTTTCTAATTGTATTCTCATTTGTTCTTTTTGGAGTTTAATTTGACTTTATTTTTCATTCTCTCTTTCCTGTCTCTCCTCTTTTTTAGAATGTAATCTCATCTGTTCTTTTTTAAAAATCAAATTTATATTTCAATTTTAGTTCTGCCATTTTAACGTCAGCATCAGTTAAAGTCTTACAGACAGTTGCCAAAATACTTTTGTCCAAGATATTCTTCTCTACCAAATGTTGAACTATAATTTTCTTGATTTCTTGTTTAGTTAAAAAACTCTCCACTCTTGACATTTTTAAGAATAAAGCCTGTTGTTTTCACTAAAATTTCAAATAAAGTGAACATGGGGAATTTAAATTTCAAATTTAAATCAATTTCAAATATCCCAAAGAACGAGTGATCAATTATTTTGTTACGTATCGGCTCAGTCAGCAGTAACAGTGAAGAAAATATATATATAAAAAAAACTATTTTAATTGTATACTTTATTATAGTTGAACCAATTTTGATTCAACTTTTTAATCTTATGGATTACATAAGAACCATGTGGAAAACCTATTTCAGCTCCCCCAAAATGACTGAGAATATTTTAATCGAACTTTGGTAAAATGTTTCTTACTAATGCTTTATAAAATTTGTTTGCAGTTTGTCTTCTGTAGAATCCATGTAAAAAAGTCTCATTTCATTTTCTCCATAACAGCTAAGAGAAGTCTGATGAAACTTGGAAGGAACAATTCTTATGATATGCTCTACCAAATGTGTGTCCTGAGTGACTACCCTTCCAACAGTGGATTGCTAAGCAAGTAGGTGGGATGCCATTTTTGGGATGCCTTTCTTAACTTCTCCAAAATGGTAAAGTCATTTTTGATTCAATTAGATATGAACAATACTTAGGATAATTGTTGAAGAAAAAGTTTGACAGGCTGACTCTCTTTGATTTGGTATGGTTCGACTGCTACCACGTAGAAATACGTTTCAACTTCTCCAGCCATTTTTTGATCCACAATCCTATAATTTCTGAATTTAGAAATCAAATGTCAAAGAAATTACCAGTAATCAAAAACTTCTTAAGAATTAAATGCTACTGACTATTACCAAAATTATTTACAATGAAGATATTTATTAAATGTTTTTTGCTTTTAAAAAAAAAACCTAAAATATTTTTGGGAATTTAAAAATATTTATTTTGTTTATAAATTAATTATTAGTAAGCTTAAAGTTGATAGGAAACCATTCTACACAAGTCAATCCTATAATTTATAAATTATAAGTAAAATTTAGACAATCGTTAATACACTGTATATAATAATTAATTTTATATAATAAAAAAAGATTGAAAACGCCTTGAAAGTTTTTGAACTATTTCCTAAATATGTTTCTTATTGTGACAAATTTGCGGCGTGCAAACCACACCAACCTCTTTAACTACAGTTCGTTGCTAGGGAATGGCCTCCGCGGTGTAGTTTACCCAGTGTGGATAGATAGAAAGAAGAATGCAGATCACTGGACAAGTATATTGAATAAAATAAACACGACGAGCCCCCTTTCAATGAACAAATATAAAATTTAATCAGTTTATCAACAGAATTTAAAATGAAAAGAAATCAATGACTTGGTTACAAAAGAAGGAAAATGGTACTAACATGTACTCAAATAAAAAGACAATACAAATTTCTTTAAATGTAAAATTACTTTCCACGTTAATATACTATCTTCATTGCCAATGAGATGTGACCTTTGAGTGCAACGATGAGAGACTTCATCACCTATTTTATGCGGACATCAAGACTTCCGTTCGTCCCTGCTCCGTCGATCTTTGTCTAGCTGTTTCGTCTTGGACTCTTGTCCGTCGAACTCTGACTTAACAATCGTCTCTGGACTTAGATTTCTGCGTAGAACTTGTTCTGGTCCTGTGATTGTTCAGGGATTTCTCATGTGAATCCAGGAAAGCTGTTTCCTTTTGCCATTTCTTTATTCGTTTCCACGAACCTCACGTATAGTCCGTCTCCTAACTGAGACAACTATCTGGCCCCTTACTCTATAATGAAAACGTACTTTTTGCGAATTCAGAATGTAGAGTTTGCCTACTCGCTGAGACAAAACTCCCGCTTTACTGCCAAATCACGAGATATCGTCTTACACGCTCTTCCCGGAGTCTCAACCACTCTTTTTCCAAGTAAGATTGAAGACTAAAGAATTTTCCTAAAGTAAAACCTTTAATTTCTTACAGAGTTACGCCCATAAATCCATATTAACCAATCGGAATAGACTGTTTCCTAAGCCTGTTCCGTATAATTTTTGGATTGACAAGACAACTAAACAACTAATCATGCCGTAATTAACATTTCTTTGAACAATCATCTATAGCCAGCTCCCGCCCTTTAACCCGTCGATTTTGGGAAAGGGTCTTATGTCATTCTCTTGCACCATAGCATCTGACTCGGTCATGTTACGTCGGCTAGAACGAATTCCCTTTTGACGTTCAAAGATGAAATGAAAATAATCATCTAACTATCTCTAGCTCTTTCTACTTCAATTAAGTTGACTTTGATATAATTCCTTTAACCAAAGCTTCTAAGAGTTTTCAAAATTCAACACATCACACTTATCATTAGTCAATTTTTAAGTCACTTAGTGGAAAATTCTCTAAATAAGACTATATACATTTCTTACCTGGGTAAAGAAAGTCAGAACCTGTAGTCTGTAACTTAGCAATTCTGACTAGGCCGTTGAGATTGGTGTGTAATTGTAGTTTTTGCCTACAGTAAAAGACATTTGCTTTGTCCTTAATAGGTTAAGGCTTCTAACACCTAGCTTCAACTTTCTTATTCTTGGAGACCGGAAAACCGTCCGTACTTCGAAAAAATCACGAAGAGTTATCCATTTTGTATTCCACTTCGGGAAAAATTTGCCTCTTCAAAAATTGCCTAAATTGCAAAATTTAGATTCTGACTGAATTAATTTCTCTAATTATATATTTTAATATCAGCGGTGGGAATATTACTGACACAAATACCTTTTCTTATATATGTACTGTTTTGCAACCTATTTTATTGAAATACATAAAGAACGCAGTAATATATCTTTATGTAATGTACAAATGGTTTTGTTCATAGAACAATGGTAATCTCATCTAAAAATATATAGTTTGGGTTTCAATAATGAATTGCTAACAAAGTCATAGACTTTATTAATTGCATACAATTTTGGAGTACAAAATACAAAAATTCTAACAATCATCTTTATTTAAATTATACAAATTTAAAATATAATGCTCCATATTGCACTTTCTAAAAATTCCTCAAAAACGTGTATCGTGACATGGCGACAGTCATCTTAAAACTAGATCTATTCTGGTCAGAATTCTCAACAAAAAGGTCAAGCTTTAATGCAGTCAGATTCTGAAAACTGGTGAATCGGAAACCTTGTTTGAAATCAGGACACCCTGCAACTTTCTGACAATGGAACCTTTTGGCACTGGACATTCCATATATTACAACACTCTTCAAAGCTGCTGTCCGGATACAGTTACTACAGTTCTTAACGATATGCCAAGTTGGTTTCTGAGCCAGACGCTTTGCTACTTTCACCTCGGAGGGGTCACGAGTGGCCTAGTGGTCTAAAGCGCTGACCGTTACGGATCACTGCCATCTCACCTCTGCGTGAGTTCGAGTCCAGACTCGGCTAACGTGGGTAAGTGAGAAAGCCTGCCAGTAGCTTCTCGTGGGTCAGTAGTTCTTCCCGGGGTTTTCCAGGGTTATTCCTCCACCATTAATACTGGCCGCCATGTATAGCCTATATTGTGCTGAAAAATGGCGTTAAACCCTACAATAGTAATAATGATAACAACTTTCACCTCGGCACGAAACAGCCTGTCATGTTTTGATGTGCCGCTAAATTAATTAAGACAATCAACAAATTAACTATTCCAAAGCTTTTGAAGTAAACGGTAGAGGGTGCTTTGTTCCGAACTTTCGTTTGTACATTTGACTCACATCTTTGTGCACCGAGCCATATCACGACTAGGCCTAGCTTTGTTTTATAGTCTGCAGACTATTCGTTATATAACGAGTTATATTCGGTCGAAATGGCTGAAGGTTATGCCTTGGGCGATTTTTCAAAGTATACAGTTTCATTATTTCTGTAGACGTCACTAACAGATAAAAATAAGGTGAAGCGTGACATACCGTCAGGTTATGAAACGCCGCATCACTGACAACTAGCACTGTACTTTACATGCGGAAAGTTGCACTCCGTTTTCTACTTCAAGATCGTTTTCTCTTGATCAAATCATGGGGCTTCATACTCTTTACCGAACAATCGATGAACACACAAAGCCAGTTGAAGGACGAGTTGTGGGTGAGTATTTTAATTTTAGTGACCCTCAAACTCCATAAAGAGAATGTCAGGACTGCATGTTTTATAGTGTCTTTCAATTGCACTTTTTATCGTCCAGGGAATTATTTCTCATACACTTTTATCAATTTTACGAACATTGCAGACATAAACTGAGTGGTCACAACCACATTCTCTAGCTCCAGCATGTGCCCTGAGGAAAAGTAGTGTGTTCTGTTGTTGTTGTAGGGTTTAACGCCATTTTCCAGCACAAGATAGGCTATACATGGCGGCCAGTATTAATGGTGGAGGAAGAACCCTGGAAAACCCCGGGAAGAACCACCGACCCACGAGAAGCTAGTGGCAGGCTTTCTCACTTACCCATATTAGCCGAGTCTGGACTCGAACTCACACAGACTGAGGTGAGATGGCAGTGATCCGTAACGGTCAGCGCTTTAGACCACTCGGCCACTTGGGGGCCCCCAGTGTGTTCAAAATTGCGTATATTAAGTAAACTGTCAAATTATGATGGTGGTGTTATTAAAACAACAGCAAATGCAAATATATTGCTGAGGCTTCCTCGAATAATCGCGACGTAAATACAATATTTTGACGTACATAGTCAACCAGATCCCACCGAAAATAACCAATCGACAATGAATTGATGACAGACTTCCATTAAGAAAAAAAAAAAAGAAATAGCAAAATGCTGGGGCAAGTCGTTTATTATGTTAAACCTATACATCAAACATACGTCAATTGCGTAAGCGATATTCCATGATAAAATTAATATAATTAATGACTTGAATAAATTGTGATATATATATATATATATATATATATATATATATATATATATATATATATATATATATATATATATATGTGTGTGTGTGTGTGTGTGTGTGTGTGTGTGTGTGTGTGTGTGTGTGTGTGTGTGTGTGTGTGTATGCATGCATGCATGTCTGTATGTGTTTGCGCGCGTGTGTGCCAAACTGGACAAGGTAATTATTGTGATCTGTATAAGATGCAACCTAAATATACACACTATATACTATACAATTAGTCTTGCTGTGTTTTAAGTCGACTCTACATACATAAATAATTGGATTTATTTGTTACACATAACACGAAACCTATTAAACCTTACATACCGCACTAGACAAGGCGACGTAATGTATATTGTTCACTGTCTACAAAATTTCGGTAAATCTGTTTTAATCTACGGGGCGTTTCCACACCACACTATTCAATATATGGGTTTCTTTCAATCATTTACCATCTTTTGAAACAGTCTTAGCATAAATTATTTAGAATTTATCAAAATTATTAAGAACCACTAAGTATTAACAGTTTTTTTTTTCTGCTGATATTTCGTGATGTAGTTCTGTAGAGTGCTTCCATTTAATTTTACAATCATGTATCTCATAGTAGACAAAACATTTACTATTTTAGACTTCCATTGATACAACTCAACAAATTTAAAAGCATCAAGTGTAACTTAAATAGGGCATTATTGTGTATTATGCATTTGTCCTCATTTGATCTCCGTTAAGAATCTATAGGGAATGCTGTTTCAGAAAAAGTAGAATAATATATAATGTCAGATGTATGTATGTATGTATGTATGTATGTATGTATGTATGTATGTATGTATGTATGTATGTATGTATGTATGTATGTAGAACCGGATTTAGGCATAAGCTAAACAAGCTACAGCTTAGGGTCTCAAAGTCTGAAGTGACCTTTCAAATTTATTTTATACCAAATATGGCCTCCAGAGCTTCCCATAGCTTAGGGCCTCGCTTTGTCTAAATCCGGCACTATGTATGTATGTATGTATGTATGTATGTATGTATGTATGTATGTATGTATGTATGCATGCATGCATGCATGCATGCATGCATGCATGCATGCATGCATGCATGTATGTATGTATGTATGTATGTATGTATGTATGTATGTATGTATGTATGTATGCGATGATCAAGAGATTTTAAAGAGGAGTATATACGTACCTATTTTTGTCCAGGTACTATTCCCTCATGGATCAATGGAAGTTTATATCGGAACGGCCCGGGAATCTACGAAGTTGGAGACACAAAATACAAGTTCTTTTTCGATCCACTTGCCATCTTCCAACGTTTCCACATCCGTAAGTCTCCTTATTGTTACTAACACAACTATAGAAAGAAAGAAAATACTGATCAATGGGTAAAGTTCTTGCTACAGATGTTGCGTGCGCTATATTTGGAAAACATAGGAGTCTATTTAATTCAGTACGAGCTGTAAACGACAGGCAGAACTGTATGCGCCACATTCGGAATGGTACACACCACAGTAAAAGCTGTACACACCAGTGTCAGCACTGTAAACATCAGTCAGAACTGTAAGTACCACAGTCGGAACTGTCCGCAACAGTTAATACTATACACATCACAGTCAAAACTGTACACATCACAGAGGATAAGATATTGTATGTATATGAGGGGAAAATTTAACATAAACTGAAGCAATAATATCTGCGGCCACGAAAAGGCATATGGGTAAGCAAAACCCATCAACTTTGAAGATGAAAAGTTTCTCTGCCTGCAAAATGATATGCAAATATAAAAATAATACTCTAGGTTTGTTGTTTTGTGGGTGTGGGTGCATTTTTAAATCTACATTTATATTAATTTAAAGATACTATTGTTTAAAACGCCAAGTATATGCCGCCACAAAGTATGAATGAACTTTAAAAGAAGCCGTGATTCTAAGCGTTTGATTCGAGTTACCTAAGCACAAGAGGAAAATTTATAACTATCCTTATTAATGAGCGTTTACTAAGATAAAGGCACGTGGCTCGAGACATTCGTGATGCAAAACCTGCAACACGTAACAATCATAACTTTGGCTTTTTCCTTTAGTTTTTTTTTCAAAGAGCAGCATGCATAGCTAGACTCTACTCAGGTCATAATTTAGATTTTTATAAAAGAATACAAAGCCTAATGACCTCTATATAGAGTTGAATGCAATAATAGTAAAAGTAATTGATTGTTTTAATTTAAGTAGAAAAAAAAAATGGGTGAGAAAAATAATCACTCAGTGTTTATAACAAGTCAAGGAACTGCAAGTCGCGGGTTACATTTTACTGTCAACTTCTGCCCCTCCCCAGCCAGCGCCTCGTTGGGAGACAAATAATGTAACCCCTTGATATAGGGTTTCCTTGTCTTGGCGCAACCATAACATAGATTTTATTTGTCTTTGCCCATCGCTCCAGTGGTAGACGATAGGCCGTATGACCTTTGTGTCTGTACCCACCGATGTAGTGGCACATCGTCGGCTCTTTAACGTTATTGGCATGTCTTTACCCAACAGCGTAGTGGCCCTTTGACGACACTTGTGTCTATCTGTATCTTCCATTGTACTGGTACTGCATAGGTTCTGTGACGTCATTGGTATCTGTCTTTACCCACCGGTGTAGTTACACATCATAGGCTCTGTAACGTCATTGGTCTCTGATTGTACTAGAGCGAAAAAATTGGCACCACGGTGTTTTTGAGTGTACCACGATACGTACCGCGGTACACCATAATAATATTGGGGACCAACAATTCAATCCTCTGGGGCAGGGCGTGGCACATTTTTGTTTAATTTCTCTCTGTCGATAGTTAGAAAAATAGTTTGCTCTTTTTATAGGAAAATAGCACCATATTATATCCACAATATTATAATATATACCGATAATATCATGCACCTCAAGTCTGCTCCGAAAAGAGTGGCAATACATTTGGTTTGTAGGGATCTTCGAGTGACCGAGTGGTCTAAAGCGCTGTTCGTTACGGATCACTGCCATCTCACCTCTGTCTGCGTAGATTCGAGTCTAGGATTCGGCGAATGTGGATATGTGAGAAAGCTTGCCAGTAGCTTCTCGTGGGTCGGTGGTTCTTTCCGGTGATTTCCAGGTTTCTTCCTCCACCATTAATACTGGCCGCCATGAATAGCCTATCGTGTGCTGAATAATGGCGTTAAGCCCAACAACAGCAACAACATATGCTTTGTGATGCTATTAATTTATAAGCATGGTAGCTGCTAAGATGGCGTCTCTCAAAACCCCTAAAACCCTTGATAGTTGCAAATACTGACTGAGCATCCGTAGATCCCCCAAAACCACATATAATTACACCGGCAAGAGTGGTTTCGAGTAGAGTAGTGAAACGTCGAGGCTTCATTTGTACGCCATATAAAACGGGTTTCTTCTCTTGACTCGGAACAAAATACGATTGCAGTATTGTATCTATCACATGGAACACAATGTTAGTTAGCGCGCGCGCTTTTGTGTGTGTGTGTATATATATATATATATATATATATATATATATATATATATATATATATATATATCCACATTTTGTGATTTAAATAAGTAATATTAGGCTCATGTCAGAGTATCGACATTTTGCATTTGCAAAAATTACTTCCGCCCCCACCCCACCCCAAAACAACCCACAAAACATTCTGCCATATGTAAGAATATCGACGCCTGAACTTTAGTGAACACGGCTAGATAGTTCCAATCTGGAGGTCCAATACCGATACGCGGATTGAACATTTATATTGAATCTATATCCTTCATACAAGTTTAAATGGGGTACGAAATAATGTCAGGTATATGTAAATATGAAACTTTATTTTAGTCTGTACCTCTTTTGTATTATTACTATTATTTTGTTTTGTTTGTCTGTTTTATTTTCTTAGAATTAAGTGTGTCTTGCGTTTTAAATTAATTTAAGTGTTATTTCCTGAGAATGCATCATACACTATGTCTGCTTTTTCTGTCTCAAGAAGTTGGTGTTTTTTTTTCCAAACAGACAGTGGAAAAGCATTTTACCAGAGTCGGATCCTGAAGAGTGATACCTACAAGGCCAATATGGCGGCCAGAAAAATTGTAGTGTCAGAATTTGGGACTTTCGCCGTACCTGATCCATGTCAAAATACTTTCAAGCAGTAAGTTTTATACATATACAGCAAGCTGAATGAATTTTAAACTTATCTATTTAGGTTTTCAGAGAAAGAAAATATCGAGTCAATGAAAGTAGCCCCTATGTTAATGCTAACTGAGTTGAGCAAAGTACACCCCGTTTTTTTTATATAGCTAAGATGTGCAATCAGGTCAGCGATACACCGGTAATGCAAAAACAGTTAAACCAGCTTTATGTATCGTCTTTAACTGTCTCCTCAAAAGATTATATATATATATATATATATATATATATATATATATATATATATATATATATATATATATATATATATATATATATATATATATTGGATTATAAAAATGATATTTGGATTTTTTCATATTTCTCTTGCTTAAGGTTTCTATCATTCTTTGGGTACGACAACACTCTCGTGAATTTCTTCCCCTTCGAAGATGAAATATATGCAATATCCGAAAGTAAATTCGTTCATAGAGTTGATCCGGAAACACTGGATTCACTTGGAAAGGTGACAAAATGAGCAATAATAATAATAATAATAATAATAATAATAATAATAATAATAATAATAATAATAATAATAATAATAATAATAATAATAACAACACATAGAAGTAATAATAGTGGTAGTTCAAGTAGGATTAGTTGTGGTGGTGGTGGTGGTAGTTCTATTAGTGGTAGTGGTGATGGTGGTAGTTCTATTAGTGGTAGTGGTGGTGGTGGTAGTTCTATTAGTGGTAGTGGTGAAGGCGGTAGTTCTATTAGTGGTAGTGGTTAGTGGTAGTGGTGATGGTGGTAGTTCTATTAGTGGTAGTGGTGGTGGTGGTAGTTCTATTAGTGGTAGTGGTGGTGGTAGTTCTATTAGTGGTAGTGGTGATGGTAGTGTTCTATTAGTGGTAATGGTGTTGGTGGTAGTTCTATTAGTGGTAGTGGTGAAGGCGGTAGTTCTATTAGTGGTAGTGGTGAAGGCGGTAGTTCTATTAGTGGTAGTGGTGATGATGGTTGTAGTTCTAGTGGCAGTGGTGATGTTATCAACTCTTGTAGTAGTTGTGTTTATGGTGGTCGTTCTAGCAACGATAATCGTGATGGATTTGGTTCTAGTAGCAGGGGAAGTGATAGAAACAGTGGTAATAATGACGATGGTAGTTCTACTAGTAATATTAGTAGTGGTAGTGATGGTGGTAATAGTCGTTCTTATAGTAGCAGTAGCAGTAGTAGTGGTGATACGGTGGTAATTGTAGTTGCTATAGCATCTGTTTTTAATAACCAAATAACATCTGACCAGGAAACCAACATATGCACTGGTTGAGCTAATAAAAGAGGAAGCAGATATTATTCTTTATCAGAGTCTCATAAACTTAAAATCACCAAATCTAAGATTTCCATTTACATGTGACAATAATAAATATAGTAATAATAGACTGCTTTCAGTATATTATGGAAAAAGTGATTTAAAATTGACAAATTTCAGTGTTTCATTTAAGCTTCGTCATGTAACATACATTCTTAATTTACATTTTCATTTGCGTTGAATGAATCTATATCATGATGGATATTATATTTATTTCTAAAAATGCGAAAATTATGAGAGCAGTATGCAAATTTGTTGATGTATTATCATTATCAGACATAAGATCTATGCCAAGACACATGAGCGACACTGTCATAAACCATCCACTACAAGTAATGATGATGCTAGTGGTTCGACCCAACTTATAAGACGACATATTGTTATCCATGTTTAATTTGTATTGTGTGATTGACCTTTGTCCGTAATCGATGGTAGGACATCGGGCCTACCTAACTGATATCTTTTTGTTAACAACATTTTACATAGCTAATTTTTGTCCTTGATTGCAGATTATATTTCAAGATTATTATTATCGGTATGCAAACGTGTTTACTTGGGTTTTAGTTCAGGATAATGATTTGTTTTCCTCTGGAATTCCTGGTGTACAAGTTGCCATGCTCTTTATTTCAATTATAGTAATGAACATGGTCTTGTATATAACTTAGAATGTTCTCGAAATTTTCTCTTTACTTTCATCTTGATCCTCTTATTATCATGTAGGTCTATATATTAAGGTTGTTTATATTTGAATTTTGAGAAGATTAACTGTTTTAAATTATCCATTGGAATTACCATGTGCTCATTAATACTTTCGGACTAATTCACTATTTTTGGGATTAGCGTGAATTCATTTAGACACATTTTGTATTTGATTATATCATTGTGGTACATCAAGACTAATATTATATCAACACTATTCCAAGAGTATTGGTACGTCAGCAAACTCAAGATTGGAATTCATTCGGAACGTCACTGAGATTTATTTGGACTTGTGATTGAACTTTTAGAACTATTTGGAACTTAATTCACAATACCGTAAGTTTTTTTTAAATGATCACTTTGTATTTTAGAAAAATTATTTGTGTAGGTATGCTAAACTTTTGGTTTTCACACTTTTCTGTGACTTAGTTTAAGACCATAGAGTATGATTAAAATATACTATATGTCTAACTCTTGTAAGTTACAACACCTAAAGCATTTCGCCATAGATATTTACATCTGACTCAAAGTAATGAAAAATTTTTAGTGCATGTGATCTCTGTTGACAATTTAATTTCGTTGTTTATTTTATCATCTTAGATAACTTTCTGTTGTTTTAGAATAAGAATGAAAATCGTAACTGGTTGCATAAAGTAGATAAAATTGAAGATATGATTTTTATTTTAAAAAAAGTTCTCAGTACTTTCCAGGGTTCTGTAAGTTACAAAATATTGTATTATCAATCACTAAGATTTTTATAAATATTAGTTACACCCATCTGCATGCACATAATGAAATTAACTGAACTACACTTTAGAAAAGAGATCTTTATCGGAGAATATTTATTTAGTAAATACTTTCATTTTTAAAAGATTGCTTAATTGGTAGGTGAACTTGTCTAACTACGTGGCAGTGAACGCCGCATCTGCGCATGCCCACTATGACGCTGATGGAACTGTACACAACGTTGGATCGGTACATGGAATGTCTCCTGAAATATGCTTCGTCAGATTTACTCCCACAGGCAAGTTCAGGTGACAAATTTAATAACGGAACAATTCAATAAGATAGGGTAAATAGTATTTCAGTAGTACCTTACGTGACAGTAAATTTACCCTACCTACCAATAATTAAATACTAACGGTCTACCTGTTCTACTGTTGTTCAAACAACAACGCGAATTGGATCAGGTACTGCACTTAAAATTGTCTTAATGCAAAATGGTTTAAGTAACAGACCAGACTTTTTTTTATTAAAGCTTTCATAATTTTCACACCATTCACATCCCAATTAATGCGGACAGAATAATTCAACCTACTTTAAAAGAACCAAGTTATTGTGATGTTAAAGCTGCCGCCATATTGTCCGACGATTTCTTCTTGCAGAGATGCGCAGACTCCAGCTAATCAGCTAATTTTAGGCCAAATCCTATCATAGTAATTTGTCTTGTTATAAAATTAATATTTTGTTTATTATCACATGCACAAAATTTGCAAATTACGACCCAGATTACTGTAGGGCACAATTATACAACCGTGGGAGTAGGGAAGCACCCCTACATAGTTATATCAACTTCGTACGGCCGCTCTTCTGAGGTGCCAAAAAATTACATTATACAAATTTGAACTTTCAAAGATGAAACCAGTTCATAGTGTTAAAATTAACGGGGTAAAAGTACGATATAAAAGTGTCAAAGTACACTCTTTCTCCACTTTAGGACTTTTTTTGATGCAGCACATTTGACAAGTTTAAAAATAATTTGATTCTGTAGCAGATGTTTCTAAGAGTTTGCTAGGTAGTGTGGTCCATTTTATAGTTTTCGGTATGTCTACTTTTGCAAAGTCAAAGCTTAATACGCAGTTCGAAATGACGTAATTATTATATTATTAATTTTAGTATTTCATAAAAGTCCATGATCTTCAACGTATGCAAATTTCGTTCAGTTATTATGTTATGGGCAACAATTGATAAGGTAAATTTTGGGCAACAATTGATAAGGTAAATTTTCCAATTTTTCAATTGAATAACAACCCTTTCAAGCGCACTGGAGCCAGCAAGGGATCACGTGTGCCAGGGATTTATTAAGATAGATGCAATAAACTGACGACGAACAAGGAGACACTAGTAACTAACTAGCCTGAGCGCTTTCGACTCTTAATGAGTCTTTTTCAAAAACATGTGCAAAATGTATACAAATAAACAAATAAACCATGAAGACCAGTAGAATTAGTCTTTGCAGCCAACACAGTTTCTTTTCAAACCATTCTAAATATTCTTAGTATCCTTTAATTAGTACTAAAAGAATAAAATATCCTTTATAGAATCAAATATCCGGGATGTCTTCTGCGTTACATAAATGTACACAAAGTAATAGATGTCGTTTTGGCTCATATACATTTTTGGGAATTGTAAACATTTTTCAGTGTTCGAAACAAGTCTATACAAGCTAGTTAAGATAATGTATCTGTAGGTTTAACTCATGTAGAGACAGCCATCTAGAGTTTTACAAACTCAACGTTTTTAATGTTTATTCGTTTGTTTTTTTCTATAAATTTTGTATATGACTTTGAAAAAGACTCATTAAGTGTCGAAAGCGCTCAGGCAATTTAGTTACTAGTTTCGCACTGTTCGTCGTCAGTTTATTATTATTATTATTATTATTATTATTATTATTATTATTATTATTATTATTATTATTATTATTATTATTCTATAATACACACACACACACATATATATATATATATATATATATATATATATATATATATATATATATATATATATATATATATATAACACATAATATATAACATAACATTATATATATATATATATAATATAACACACACACATATATATATATATATGCATATATATATATATATATATATATATATATATATATATATATATATATATATATATATATATATATATATATAATGTATGTGTGCGTGCGTGTGTGTGTGTGTGTTGGTGTGGGGTTTTATTTTACAGGACAGAACGACAAAAGTAGTATGGAAGGAAGTGAATTTTCATCTGGGAAAATTGTTGCGTCCATTCCTTTCAGTAGACGCCTTGGCATGTCTTTCGTGCACAGTTTCGCAATGACTGAAAACTACTACGTTGTAGTAGAACAACCATTGTTCTTTGACTTTTTGAAGCTCAAGGAGAGTGATAAGAACGGAGAAACTGCATTATCGTCATTGGAATGGTGTCCTTCCGTAAGGGTAAGTTAACATCCAGGCCTTTTTTCAGTCTGAGTTAAAGTAGAAAATGCCATAAACATTTTATTTTACTAAACAGAAATGTTGTTTTAAGTCTTTAAATACGGTATGCATATCAATATCAACGGCGTTTGCGATTTCAAATGATGGATGGACAGAATGTGCTCCAGCTGGCTTTGTCTTAACATTATTATTCAACTCTTTTCCCAGGCCAAACTCCATGTAGTAAGCAAGCATACTGGAGAGAAAATAAATACCTATGAAGCGAAAGCGTTCGTGGTATTTCACCATTGCAATGCTTACGAGGAAGACGGTGAGTGTCTGTGGGTATGAAACCTGTGGGTATGAAACTTTGTCTCCAATGTACAAAATATTCTTAATTATCTGTGTACTTTCGAACAATAAATATATATGTATTCATTTTAAAGTTGATGCCTAACTACTATCCTACTTCATATACATTGAGTATCATCGAGGAAATTTCCAGTATTAAAAATTTCATTATGAAACATGACTGTAGAAAAAATTTAAATTGATTTAGTAATTTTTGCAAAACAAAACTTAATGTAAACCTTTCTAAACATACCTAATCTTCATGATAACAGAATAAAACTAAAGATATTAACATTCTGTTAAATGAATATGAAATCAAAAGACAATATATATATATATATATATATATATATATATATATATATATATATATATATATATATATATATATATATATATATATATATATGGGTACACGAAACGATTAAATCTTGTAGAATCATTTTCTTCAGATGTAATGTAATAATACAAATGCATCCTATTACAATAGCGTTGTAGAAATTGGAAGTTCAAGATTTGTTGTTCATAGTTGATTTTTGGGATCGATCTAATAATCACCGTTTTGAATATGTTAAAAAATGGTCGATCAAGATTGTTTGGGTCTACTCTAAAAACTCGTGTAATCACCAATCTTTGAGCTGCGTTTCTTTGTTTGTTGTTGTAGCAAGATTTTGATGCGTTATATTCTGTTTATTTGAAGGTCACATTGTAGTGGACCTGCTTGGATACAAAAATAACGACATGTTGGATGCCTTCTATTTGTCTAACCTTACATCACAAGAAAGTCTGGAAATATTTAGAAGAACAAACCAAGGCACACTTAGGCGATACGTTTTACCTATACATGTCGATCAAGAGGTAGGTATGTGGTGTCTTTTCCTTTTTCTTCTGTTTTTATTCCCTTCAATTTCTTCTTCTTTTTTATTGTTGTTGTCTCCCTTCAAGCAATCAGAATCGGAACGTCAGTGAACTTATTCATGCATCCCTAATTACAGAAGTGCGTTTCTTTACTTTATTTCAGATAAGCGTAGTGCAGTAAAAAAAAATAACGCAATATGGCTACAGATAAAAATTGTATACTATTTTATCTGCACTAGAATATTTAAATGTGACGTTACAAGTGCGACTATATAGCGTATTGTAATTTCGTGGGTCGTTGGTTCTTTCCGCGGATTTCATGGATTCTTCCTCGTGTGTTGAAAAATGGCATTAAGCCCCAGAACAACAACAACAACAACAACAATTTTCCTTTACGTAAAGCCCGCTTTAGGGATTTTTTTTTTGTTTGTTTCATAAATAAAGGTCTGATAAGTTGGGTTCTCAATTTTAATTGCACTCTTGAATTAAATACCCTAAAGTAAAAGTGAAAATCCTTTGCACATTGTCAGTACTGTTTTCGTTTTGTTTTTGTTTGTTTTTTTTTAAAAAATCACTTTATGAAAATATAAAAAAGACTATTATAATTTTTTGCTTACATCCGAAACATTGATCCAAACTAGATTTCCTGGCATATGAATTTCAATGGAGATTGAAGTTTTTGCCTTACGTCCGAAACACTGACCCAAACTTTATTTCCTGACATATGAATATCAACGAAAATTGAAGTTTTGTAACTGTAACTTAAAAGAATGAAGATTGAAAGGTGTCATAAGGTATAGATGTCTTTCTTCCAGGCGTCCGTTGGACAGAACCTGATTTCCTTTGAAGGATCCAAAGCCAAAGCCATAAAGACAATCAACGACACCGTCTTGGTCAACTTTGAAGAGATAATACCAGGACTAGGCATGTTTAGACAGTATTATTGGTTGATATAATTAATGCGTCATCTTTTAGTGAGATCTTTATTTCATTTTCAGGTTGTTTTTTTTTTCTGCTCACCTGGTATCCTCTGTATTATGCATTTGTGTTACGTCGTCATTGTACAAAAGAATTTGATCAGATTCGTTTAGGCATTTTTGTTATATATCATAGAACACTGAACTTTTAATTGCACTACTCTTCTTTTACACAGTCACCTTTAGAGCTTAATGGTGTGTTGGCCCACTTCTAGTAAACAATTAATATGCATTTCATCAATGACTGCTTTCGTTAGACTAAATCATAATCATATTTTCATTCTCTAATTTTACCGCTCCAGTGGCCTAGTGACCTGAGCGTCCGTCTCGGATGCGAAAGGTTGCGGGTTGGAACCACGGTCGAGTCATAGCAAAGACTAATAAAAAATTGCAATAGTATCTGCTTCGCTTGGCACTCAGCATTAAGAGGTGAGTGCTAGAAATGATCGGCTTGGTGTCAGGATAACGTGACTGGGTGGGGGACATCATGCTATATGTCTGCGGCATGATTCCCCACTGCACACTGCATATATTGTAGCGATATGTCCGAAACATTGTAAAAGCTACGTTAAAAATGTAATACACACGTTGTCTATTTTTAATTTGTATTCGCAATATCATGGAAATAACATATTTTCATTTAAAATTTAGAGGGTGTACATTGCAGCCCATTAACAATTGATTTATATAGCGGCATACATATTTAATTAGAACACTTCACAAGGTTAATTGTGCCTTACTATGAATACTACATCTCCTTCGCCATCTTTTTCGTATACGTTTGAAATCCACGTATGATGATGGACTTGGGTAAGAGAAGCTAGAGAAGATCTTGGAAAGGATTTGCAATTCTGTGATCATGAATCAAAAACACTGCTGAAGAAAAAATCGAGATCTCATTAATTTCATAGCAAGCTTATCTGAAGAATATGATTTATTGACCTTTTGATTTACCAATCAAATTATAGCTTTCATAGCATGAAAGTGACGTCATTAGTAACATAAAATACATTAACTGTAACTTTTCCCAACTAAAAATGTAACATTTTATTTGAATGGCTACAAACAATAAGGACCGCCCCAGTGGCATAAATGGTTTGAGCATCCGCCTCGGATGCGGGAGGTCGTCGTTTTTAACACCGGAAAAATCATAGCAAAGACTTTGCTTTGCGCTCAGCATTAAGACGTTAGAGTTAGGACTGGTTGGACTAGTGCCGGATAATGTGACTGGGTGGGACATGATGCTGCATATCTGTGGCATCATGACCCAGTGCTAGACAGCACTATAAACTGATACACTATCGTGTCGATCTGACTGGAAAATTGTTAAAGCTACATTAAATATGTAACACACACACACACACACACACATGACTGATGAAATAAAAGTGCGGCTTGTCAGACATACATGGCCAAAATACAGATGTTAACCTTTTAAATTTCAGGACTTGAATTTCCTCAGATAAATTACCGGAAGTACAATGGACGTAAATACCGCTTTCTGTACGTGGAAGGCTGGCCCAATAACGAAGGCAAGAACTTTAGGGTATGTGTTTGGTTTTTAAAAAGGGGGTGGGTATCATTATTTGGGGAAAGGCCTGCTTTAAGTGCACATCCGCATAGTCACGATAGTTGCAGTGGTCAAACTGCTTACGTTGTATCTGGCCGTAAACAGGTGTCAACGTCCTTTAAATGTAGGTCATAATTTGCAAGGAAGTAAGTTTAGAACCTTTAATTATTTCAAGCACCAGGCATGTGACACATTTTTAGACAATGTTTTCGATGACAAATTTTACTCTGCTGTGACAATTGTGCACCTCTTTGAAACATTTGAAATAAACAATGTCATGCAAACTAAATTGTCGATTAATTTTTTTTAAGCTTAGCCTTACCACAGTTTCATTTTTTATGATGTATTTTTATTAGCTGGCTATTTTTCGACGAATAAAACGGAGCATACCATTTTGTTGTAGGTTTAATTTGATATTGTATTTTCTTCAGCTTATCTTTATTAATGGAGCGACAGATGATGTGCCAAGACGGGGTGGGGAGGGGGAAACAATTTCGCTGAGTATGTTCTTTAATTCTGTATTTCATCTCACCTCTGTCTGCATGGGTTCGAGCTTAAGATTCGGAAAATGCGGATATATGAGAAAGCTTGCCAGTAGCTTCTCGTGGGTCGGTGGTTCTTTCCGCGGAATTCCCGGTTTCTTCCTCCACCTTTAATACTGGCCGCCATGTATAGCCTATCGTGTGCTGAAAAATTGCGTTAAGCCCCAGAAACAACAACAGCAAACAAGTCTGTATTTCACTTAAATAAGCGTACAACTTTTTTAATTAGAATACCTACGTTTAGTTATTATTTTCATGAATATTTATACATTTAAAAATATTTTTTCCTGTATGGATGTGTGTGGACATCGACTTCTCCGCTAGCTGGGACAAGAATCTACTGCCTTTACAACTAATGTACTTTGTTTTCTGTTTAACCATCAGTTGGGTTCAGTCAGTCATTCAGCACACTAAGCACGTGCTTAGGTCACTAGAAAAAAATTCAAATTCATTGTTGATGATAAAATGTAATGAATTATATATGATTATTTTGATCTGTGTGTACGAGCATTTTGATTTGGAAGATGGCAACACTTATATTTTCCCATCTCTTTAGCTTTTAATATTGTTTTGTTTTTTTTTAAAAAAAATACAGTTTCATATTATGTAGGAAGGGAGGAGCACTATACTATTTTGTTTGCTTATGGCCCTGGATATCCCTATTTCGGCACTGGGTTCAAACGTACAAAATATTTAAATAAAAAATACTGCCACTGGCAAACAAAAGCTGTAATATAATATATTAAATCAATTCCTGTTTTTATTAAATTTCATACAGAAAAAGTAAAATAACGAAACACTAATGCTAAAACAATGTACACCCTATTTAGAAGATGGCAATAGGACAACGTGGTTGCTTTCGATGTCTTCTTTCCAGCAATATTTGATATACTAGTTATATTTTATATACTAGTTTTATTGTATATACTAGATATATTTAACTGCTACACTGTAGCAAGACGTACATCTTTATAAAAGAACGCATACAAAATGATGTACAACTTTAATGTTTCCAGCTGTTGAAAATCGACATAGAAACGCGTCAAGTCTTAGAGTGGGCGGAGGACGGATGTTATCCATGTGAACCCGTGTTCGTACCTAATCCGGATGGAACAGAAGAGGACGATGGTAAATACTTTATCCTTTAACGTTTTCCATCCCTAATATGGAGGAAATTCTGCACATTGAATCATAGAAGGGTGAACCCTAAACAGTAAACAAAACATTGAAACTTGGAATGGGGAACCGTAAGCATTGAAGCATTGTATGATGTACCGTAAACAGAACTCTTGACCAAACGGGGTGTTGTAAACAAACACTGAACTTTGTGGTAGAGAGAACTGTAAACGAAACTTTCAGTCATAGATGGGTTTGTAAACAAAACATTGAACTATGGAATGGAGAATCGTAAACAAAACCTTGAACGATATAAAGAGTATAGTAAACAAAACAATTAAACATGGAATTTAAATCACAAACAAAACATGTAACCATTTGGGGAAGAACCGTAAACAACATTTGGTGCAATTACCTACAATATTGACAGAAGGCTTATGGAGAAACATATGAAGCTTCTCCATAACTTGCAAGCTTCTCCATAACATGCAAGCATCTACAGGACTTTTTATACACAAAAAAATGTTTGGAATTTCGTCCTGAAAGACAAATATGAGGTATCTCCAATCATTCAAAATGTTATTTCATTTTACAAATTTATGCTTTTAAATCCATCAACTACGAACATTATTCCATGAGTTTAAGAAGTGGCATACCCAGGGTATATGGCGTCCGGGACAACGATAATGGCCCGCCAACGATTTGATTTTTATCAGCTGTTTTGGTGCCCCAAAACTTCTGGTACTCGGGGCAACCACTCCACCCCACCTGGTTAGTAAGCTACAGAGGTTACAATTTGTGTTTCAGAAATGAATTATAAAATTTCACTGAGAACTCTAACATTGCAGAAAGTTACCACTGTTTCATGTTGTATAGAGGTTTTAAAAAGTATACAACAGTGCCAGCTGGCATACATACTAAACAGGGCTCCTACATCATTTATGCGTCTAGTTCAAGATTTGATACATTACAGGTGTGCTGCTGTCGGCTATTAATGACTTAAAAGCTGATGTCCATTGCAAAGCTTTCCTGGTCATACTTGACGCCAAGACCATGAAGGAGATAGCTCGGGCCTACTTTGATATCCCCCGCTTTCCTAGAGATTTTCACGGGCTCTTCAAATCGGAAAATGTTTGATATATTTCAGAAAAAAAGAAGATGTAACGTTAGTATTTCAATAATTCGGTGAAATGTGACTTGGTTGTTACAATCGCCATTTATTAGATTCTAGTTCTAGTTTGATTGTGTGATTAAGTTACCAATTTTAAATTGAAAAATTAAAACAATCTCATTCCATATGCCAGATTGTTTTCTTTATTAGATGCTAGGACTTGATACTGTTTTTATTTTTTTTTTCAAATTAAAGAGCACTTCCTTGTTTGATTAAATAACTAAATACAGAACTCTTTAATATGACATTTTTTTGTGGTCAAACGTCAATACCAGCTGAACATATGATCCTATTCTGGCGATAGCATAGAGACCTAGGTTTCTGTACTCCCACACATTTTGCGCTGTACACTGAGATTATGCGAAGCATCATGTAAAAAAGGGACACAATTCGAGTAAACTCATTCATGATAATACCAAAGCTCCCGGGAGACAAACTTACAGCCTTGGGTGACATGTTCGCCAAGTTCCCACAGGTCGGGGAGATCAGATAGGCTATTAGGTCTGCTATCAATTACGCATTCCTATTTAATCTACTGTCTCCTTTGTTACGCTTCCTTGGGATTTATCGCACACAGATAGACAAGATCCTAAAATGAGTATTCCCGTTTTTCCACATCACTCGTTCCTTCATAATTATGTATGGTACAATACATAATGAATATAGAGCAATGTCAAAATTTAATTTAAAATCTGATTGCCTCCAATTTGATTCAATCCAATTCTTCATTCATGTATAAATGAACAGGATAGAGACTTTATAAATACTGCTAACATCCCAATTAGTACGTACCGATAATTAACGGATGAATAACCACATAATATACCCATAATAAATGTAAACAGTTCCACTTTTCAGTCTCCGTTGTTGACCTCTCATGAACACAGATATACACTTATTCTGTCAACATTGTCACTACTAAGTTCGTGAATTTTAACTTGTTTACACACATATACCCGTCCGCCGAAATTGAGCATACCATATATAGTGCCGGGAGTTAGTCATCTCCATGATTTTATACAGTATATACAATGTCGGGGGATTACTCGTCTACCAAGATCGTACTCGTATAGTGCCAGTGTATTACTTGCCTTTCAAGATTGTACTCGTATACAATGTCGGGGGATTACTCGTCTTCCAAGATCGTACTCGTATAGTGCCAGTGTATTACTTGCCTTTCAAAACTGCACTCATATACAATGTCAGGGAATTACTCGTCTAACAAGATTGTACTCGTATTGTGTCAGGGTATTACTTGCCTTCCAAGATTGTACTCATATACAATGTCAGGGGTTTACTCGTCTACCAAGATCGTACTCGTATAGTGTCAGTGTATTACTTGCCTTCAAAGATTGTACTCGCATACAAAGTCAGGGGATTACTCGTCTACCAAGATCGTACACATTATAAACAGTGCCTGGGGATTACTTGACGACCAAGGTGTACTCATATACAGTGCTGAAGGAGGGGGGTTAGGGCTACCATGATCGTAGTTATTATTTATGGCGCCATGCTGTAACTCATCCTCCAAGATTGTACACATTATACATAGCTCTCGGGTTTTACTTGTCTGCCATATAAAAAGGAAAGTATAAGTCAAAGCGTATGAGCTATATTTATTTATGAACTTCCTTCCTGGTTATCGCACAAACAACCCTCTGATTGAAGGCCCTCTTCAGTACGGTCACTATCAGTCAATATTTAGCCTCATGGTCATAAATTTACCTGCGTGTAGTATAAGTGGATGACTAGCCCTAGTTAATTAAAGGTCACCAGCCACCTATATTGTACAAACGAGTGATCTTATTATATTGATAAACAATACGCATTTGTTATTTATGCACACCATAAAAATGCTTAATTAGACTTAAAAATCCACTTTTGTACATGCCTTCCAAGATTGTACTCGTATACAATGTCAGGGGATTACTCGTCTACCAAGATCGTACACATTATAAACAGTGCCTGGGGATTACTTGCCTTCCAAGATTGTACTCATATACAAGGTCAGGGGATTCGGCAATCTCCGTAAACAATCGCTAGTTTCCGCGTGTCAAACACGGATATGATGTACATTTAACTCTTTTATTCAACCTGGCCATTCAAATGCTGAAATGTTTTATTATATTGATAAACAATACGCATTTGTTATTTATGCACACCATAAAAATGCTTAATTAGACTTAAAAATCCACTTTTGTACATGCCATTCAAGATTGTACTCGTATACAATATCAGGGGATTACTCGTCTAAGATCGTACACATTATAAACAGTGCCTGGGGATTACTTGCCTTCCAAGATTGTACTCGTATACAATGTCAGGGGATTCGGCAATCTCCGTAAACATAATCGAGACATAATCGCTAGTTTCCTCGTGTCAAACACGGATATGATGTACATTTAACTCTTTTATTCAACCTGACCATTCAAATGTTTAATTTCCAACGTAAATGTCTGTGTTATATATCTTATACCGTGATTTTGTACAGCAAATATGATGCACTGTGTTGCATATGGATGTAGCCAAAAGAGTGATGATGGGAAATAAAGATTCTTTTTCCGTAAGACTGTTTACCAGGAAAAAAAAGTAAATTCAAGCTATGAGATAGAATAGGGTGAGGGGATAATAAAGTTGTATCATTAATGCCGGATTATAGTCATTTTGGCCCACGATAATTCGGCCCAACTCTAAAGACAATTCGGCTCAACTTAACAACAGTTTGAACAATTTCTTTTTCTTAAAACAAGTAGATACTATGTAAGATACGTTTTAGGAATAGGTTTTAGAAAAGTAAACTACATGTAAACGAAATTGATATTATTTCAAACTGAATGATCATGCTTTTCAACGTACATATATATGAGAGAGAACACCAGCAGACATATCTTGTTCGTTCTAATGAAAATATTTAAAAACATTTTTATGCCAAGAATATATGAATCTGCGCAACGACATTCTCTATTTAAGTCTTTCGGTCAAATTATCAATATTCATTTATTAAACAATAAAACTTAACAGATAATATTCAACAGAATATGTATACATTTTTGTAAGGGTTATGTATACGAGATATTAAAACAAAGATATTTAATTTTAGTTTTCACGTTGTAACACTGCTGAATATAATATATATTCAGTTACAGAGAGAGAGAGAGAGAGAGAGAGAGAGAGAGAGAGAGAGAGAGAGAGAGAGAGAGAGAGAGAGAGAGAGAGAGAGAGAGAGAGAGAGAGAGAGAGAGATGTTGAACATTTTGTCAATGTTGCTGCAATATCAAGCTCTTATCAGTTAATTTTATTGTTTGTTTTTATTTTACAAGTTAAAAAATAAATTGAAACAATGGAACAGTTTTGAAAGTGACACAATCTAGTGCGTCTCGTTCGCATATCGACATAAGGCTGAACAGTAAATTAGTTTCATTAGTTTAATCTAAATGTTCCCTATCTATAGTTTATAATGTTTTATTTTTCGACAACAAGAAGCATGTACTTCCTCTTGTGGGGATAAATGTACGTCATTTCCAGCTGGCGTCATCTATAGGTGGGAAATGGTAGCAAAGGGATAGTAACTGTGATGTATACGACTGTTTCGTGTAATTAAATTATTATTCCTTCTTAACACTATATAATTTGTTTGTTCTTTTTGTGCGATTAAAACCGCTTTTAATCATGTAATGTAAATCTGATGTAAACATAAAAATATTGGAGTGTGGCCAATGACCTTTAAGCTAACAGTTTTTGACTTTCAAACAGTCATTCGGATATAAAAGGAGTACGAATGATTAATGGAAGGAACATTTTATGCTTGCTCTTTTACTGATACATGTTTTACATTTTCTTCGGATTCGAAAAATATATTTTAATAATCCTGTCATCGTCGCAGTTTACAGTTTATAATCCACCACGTTCCTCTATTAACGTGTGCTTGTCTGTACTTTTTTTTGGATCGATTTTCATAAATGCGCATAAGCAAAATTATTAGATACTCCTTTTCCGTTAACTTTTCATTGTCAGAATAGTACAGTATTAAACAATAATGAACACCTTAATATTGCACACACGTGTCTAATAAATTTGTGAATGAACTAAAACAGTTGTTTTGTCTGTTTGAATAAGAGAAGATAACGTGAACAATGTGGACGAGTTTGTGGTCTCAGGTGAAACTTTCAAACAAGCAATCGAATGAACGTGACATTGGCAATGTCTACAACAAATGGGAGATACGCAGAATTGAAAAAAAAACAAACCCACAACATTCTGATCATTTAAACAGTTGTTTAGGAGAAATGTTCGTAATTTTTCGATAATGGAATAGTTCAGACTATGACCAGTGCTCTCTGAAGTATATACAAATAAAAAAGAAAAGCATACTAAGAGCAAGGGCTATCGCATATCCATCAAATGCGTGCCATTTTTTAAGTGACAGTACTAAATTCGTAGGGAACAAATGCAGATGAAGGTTTTGGCAGAAAGAAAATGGGCATCAAAGCCAATAAGCCAACACGACGAATTTTTTTTATATTTCCACTGGCTGAACGGATTGTAACACACTAGTTGCTTTGCAAATTTCTGCGTCAACTTTTTGGTACAATGTTTCTGATTTAGGCTAGCGATGGACGCCATAGAGGTCATAACATAACTGGGGGCCCTACAAAGAGCATGCAGGTGACAAGGCACAAACATGTCTACTTTAGATGGTAATAAGAATAGCTTAAAATATAATTTTATTTTTGCATCTTGAATTTTTTAAAATGTTATTTCTTAGTTCTGCAAATCCAAAGTACATGAGTTGATATGAGTTCTAAAGCTTGATTACACATTTAGAAATTGTACTGTAATTTCAACTACGTTCCAAGTGCAGTAACGTTCTCTCTACTGCACTCAAAAATGAAACGAAGTTGATATTCCATAGCGTCGTTTCGATAATTAGAATTGAAAGAGTTCATATATTTCCCAGATTATGATTCCAAGCATTCAGTGACAGTACAGAACCACACGTGCCGCTGAGTCAAGACACATCCATCTCTGTTCAAATCACAGAAACGCATATTTTGTGTAGAATTGACAGCTAATAATTCCAGGTTCATCAGAATTGAGTAAAATTGACACACACCCCTAAAAAAAATCTATCCATTTCGGACCAAATGGAAAAGCTGTTGCATTGCGCATTCGTTTACAATATGACTCAAAATTTAAATTTTAAGTAAACGAAAAGTGACAATTCTTCATAAAACATTTTTCAAATGAAATATAATTAAAGACCATTAAGTATTATAAGATAGAAGCCATCAGGACTATTTTATTTAAAAACATAAAAATAAATAAATACACTTGCATTGTACAAGTAATGAAAAATGACATTGATGATATTTACCATTTTTTTTAAAAAGTATAGATAAAGAAATATTTGACGAATAAAGTGAATGCATTGGGTTTTTTCACGGGAATGAATGAATTAATTAATTAATTAATCTTGTATATTTTACAAATGTGGAAAGGAAGGCAGTTCCAGGTCTGAGCTGTCCATATCTGTAATCTTAATACAAATCAATATCCCATAATCAACTAAACAATAAAGCAATATGCAAAATAGTCAGCAAATAGGAGAATTACATCAACATCTCATTAGTACTGGACATTACTTGTCAATTACTTTGCACAATCGGTCATTAAATGTGTGCAACATAATCGGCGTATCATAGCTGTCGTTTACCGTCTGCCTGGCTGTCCTTCCGAGTACTACGGCTGGGTATCTAATTAAATATGATGTGGGTCACGCCCTGCAAAAATAAATCTTTCATTGACGTAATAATTCTAATGTACACGTACACATTACATTTTAGAACTCTATAAATGGTAAACAATTGAGTTAACTAATGTCACGTGTTGACTGTTCACCTAAGTACACCTGTATATATACACATACTTGCATATCAAAAATAGTCTAGCCGACCGGTCATTTTTCTTGTTAAAATCTGGTAGGACAACCCATTTGTATTGTTAGTTGATGTAATATAGAAAGCTCCACGTTGTCTGCAAAACTAGCAAATTAAATGCATAAAACTTCAGCTTACTACTTGACGGCGGAATGGACTTTTGTGTTCTTTCATTTAAAACACTTTTAGACAAAGGATAGTCTTTGATCGTTTAAATTATATTTTAATTAAAAATTTTGAGCTTTTCATATTGAGTTACCATAGAAATATGTTATAAAAGTAGTGATTGTGCATAAATCTTTCAAGAGTTCTTATTTCAGGTAAGATTCCTTTTCCTATATTTACTACATAGTCATCAAAAACCAAACAGGGATGGTAATAAACTTATACTCTTCCAATCTAGTTATGCACTAATGTACGCTCTGAAAATTTCTTGTCAATAAACCTAAAGTATAGTGCTTTAAGAATATTTTTTTTACATTGTCAGGTGTTCTTGTTTGGAACAGATTGGATGTAATATAGAAGAAACAAATTCTCTCGCATTGATTTTAAAAATAAATTATTTGACTACATCTTAAAGAATAAATAAGTTTCCTGTTTTAACAGTTTGGACAAAATTTATATATTGTACATATATTAGTAGATTTATAGATAACGCCTCAATGTATTTTGTATTGGATGATATAGCTTTGTAAAATTTGATAATTAATTGGACCTGAAGACAGCTGACCTGATGAAACCTTACCAATTTGTCAATAAGCCGCATTAGTCCAAGTCGAGGTAAGAAGGAACACAGCAGTAGGTGTGCGTGGTCCAATCCCACAGCTTGTCGTCATTGTCCCAGCACTGACCGCCCTGCACCCCCCAGGGTGGGCAGAAGTACGAACACGTGCAATCAGAGTCCTCCAGTGGGAGACCTGCAAAAATATAGGCTGTGCACTAGATGCAGGCAACGATATTATGGCCCACAATGATGAACACAGACGAGTTCATGTCAAAACGAATTACTGATATATATATATATATATATATATATATATATATATATATATATATATATATATATATATATATATATATATATATATATATATATATATATATATATTAAATATGAATGCTTTAAATATTGTAGACAATTATTTTTAATTTTAATATATTTACTAAATAACTCAATTCCATGTACTTTGTTCATGTTTTCATTATTTGTGTAAGGATTAAAATTGAGTCATCTGACAGTGATAAATACATCAAATTAATAATTCTTTAAATAGATTTCTTCATTGCATAGGTACTTAATCGAACTTTGAATATAAATTACGGTTAACAAGTTTGCAAAATGTGGGGAAAGAAAAATATATCTTGCAATACAAATACATAAATATTTTTTTTAATGAAATAAAAAATAATCTTCCTATTTAATACTTACCTAAGGCTGAATTTCCAATAAAAGTGGAAGCCGCTATCACAACAATGAACAAATAAACCGTACCCCGAGTAAGACGCATTATATTTCGTCTTGTCCTCACTCTGAGCTACACTGCAGGACAGACACCAAATTTCTCCCAGACAGTCAGACAGACATCCTGATTTATATAGGTTCGGTAGGGGCAATCTTCAAACGATCTCCAAACGATTGCAATAAATCATATTTATGAATCCATCGATTTGTTTGGGGACTGTCCTTATAAGACTAATAATGATCGATGACAGGGTTTAACAGAGTGATGTCTCTATAAGCTCAAGCATCCCCAAAAGGCATTCAAACAAATCCAAAGGTAATACCTAATCATTCCTTTAATTACAAATCATTTAGTTCTTTTTCATAACACTGCGCGAAACTTGATCACAAAAATCTGGATGGAACAATACGAGTATAAGAAGTAATAATATATTGTAATTACAAAAGTCTGAATGGAACAATATGGGTATAACTAGTAATAACATTGTAATTACCAAACATATCTGAACATAATAATATTTATATTACAAGTAATAATATATTGGAATGCTATTTATTTAGTTTATGATTGACTGCGTTATTTCAGCTGTCTTGCACATTTTCGTAACAATCTTCACTGTGTAATTCCCATCAATTTGGGATTTTGTTGATAAACGCGTTTAATAAAATAAGTAACGGCTTCTACGGAGTTTCTAGCTTAACCAGAACATTAGAGATTTTTTTAAAATTTGTTTCCTTGCTGACTGCTTTATGGTCGGATATAATAATATTTTCGTGATTCCTTCATTTGTGTCAATATAAGACACCACAAATTATCTCACTGAATCATATAACTTTATAAAAAAAAATATCAGATACTTACAAGAATATTCTTAGCTGGCCTAACTTTTTGCAAATATTTTTTGCAAGTCTGCTTTAAAGGACGAATATTATGTTATGCATTTCTAATTAGATTATTGCAAAACTACGTGTTTCTACTATCGCAATAAAACAATAAGTTGTATGGGTACTTTGCTGACATGTATCCTGTCTTGAAATTGCGCCCCTTTTCACATAAGTTATGGTCTCTCAAAACAGGTGGTCATAATCAGTCAGTTTTGTACAGGGGATACTGATATCGACAGGTTGTCTTTCATATTATTGGTCTTTCAACACAGGATTTTACGTTGATTTAATGTGCCTAGGTTACATTCTTGTAGTAGAGAACGGATTTAGTTTTGTGGTTTAACGTCATTTTTTAAAATAGAAAATAATAGCCTATACATAACGACCCACGGGAAAATATTGGCAAGACTTCTCACATGTCAACATTAGTCCAGCTATAGACTCGAACCCATACAGAAAAAGATTAGTGGCAGTGGCAAGCCTTCTCACATGTCAATATTAGTCCAGCTAAAGACTCGAAACCACGCTTACAGGCGGCCATGCCATAGACACGCGAACACCCGGGGCCCGAATAAAGTAAATCATTTTGTTGCTTAATTGATTAAAGTGAATATAATTAAGCTGAAGTTTTCCTGTTATCTTAACTAGTCTAGACGAGGAAAACTCACTTAGCTTTTACTACAATTACCTTCATAGAAGAGTCTCAATTAGTGAATAGGATCTATAAATCGGAAACGTAGGAATTATAACTACGTCAGTGCATGCGTGTGTACATTTATAGACAAAGGGAAATTCAACAGGTTGAAGATATAAAAAAAACATGCGCAAAGATGAATTATAAACAAGCATCATAAGGTTGAAAATAACACGGAGTTTATTAAATGTAATAATAATTATTCCCAAGCCAAGTGTCAGATTATAGATAATAGTGTACCAGTAAATATAATACACATAACGGAGTTTTGAATTTTCAATTGCTTAAAACTTTCTCTGGACATGGTAATCGTGTGTGTGTGTGTGTGTGTGTGTGTGTGTGTGTGTGTGTGTGTGTGTGTGTGTGTGTGTGTTACTCTTTTTATTTATAACCATTTGTGCTTAGATGGTACGCAATTTGGAAGCAGACAATGAGATCCACGCCCGAATGAAGATTGCCTGACCGTATTACGAACAATAACTTTGTGTGCTTATTTTGGACATTTGGTTATGACCATAAATAGCTAATGTGGGCAGATACGAAGCTGAGTACAATGTGATATAGAATGTATAGGGCAGACCAGACTGTAGAAAACGGTGTGGTGATATTAGACCAAAAATAAACATAAAGACTGGATAAAGGAAGAAAGACAATAGTATATATCCATTCCAGGTCAAGAAAGTTCTTAACATCTTCGTCTATAATAAAATAAATGCAATTTTTAAATAAACTTGCAAAATCTTGGTACCGTTAAGTAGAGGCAAAAAAACAAAAACAAACAACCCCCCCCAAAAAAAACAACGGGTTTATTTAACACGAAAGACCAAATTCGCATTTACAGCTTTGAAAATCATCTTCATATTCAAAAGGCTAATTTTAAGAGCTTTTCTCGTGTAATTGAATGAGTGTTTTCTCAATTAAGAGTCTCCAGAAATTAACCTTTCAAACTACCTATCTTTGTGTGTGACTTAAAGAAATGTCACCAGGACAAAATTACAGCAGTTTTCATTGATAAGAATGAAGTATTCACGCACACCCTGTCTCGAGTAGAAAACGAATGATATTACAGTAAACAAAATATGGTTCTTTAAAACAAATTGAAAGAGAAGTTATCGAATTTAATCCATAATAGATGCTACCAACGTGTTTTAATAGCTTGTAACAGTTTTCCTTTTTTTGTATTCATTGACTATTGCAATTCAAACAAGCTGGTTTTTATATCCCGTTTAATCGTAAGACCCAGGGGTCTTTGACGTACAAGTCATTGACTGACTATGAAGTCAACCATTTACAAAATGAATGAAGAACAAGTTGATTAGACCATACAAGTATAATGAAATAAAGACATTATTAAATAAAGAATTTTATACGAGCGCCGCAGGCCAATGACTAGTGATTTCATAGAAGAATGTAAACATAAATTATGGAGTGTAAAGCTGAAGTACACGCTAATCACAAAGTCAATAAATTAATAGATTTTGTCCGCAAGGAAAAGTAAACAAGATAGATACGTGGAAAAGATGGTTAGTAACGGTGACAAGTACTCTTCTCCTGACAGGTTATATTAGAGTAATTTAGTTCCAGAACTGTTGTTGGTATCTGTAATCCATCACCGGGAACCTCCGGTAAGCATTTTGTTCTTTCTCAATTACTTCGACTACATAAACTTTTTGAGACTTGCAACATCAAATTTATTTTGCTTCTATTAAGATTATTTCTTGAAGATATTGACATTTTTTAATTTAAAAGACACGTGTAAAGTAAAATCTTAAGATGACACGTTATTTAAAACTGTTTATGTTTGGAACCTAATGGAGGTAAATAACTATATGATGCGTAGTCTATGCGGGTGACAGTGTTGTATAATAAATATAACCGCAGGCTCTCATCTGGGCCGTAGAGAGCGGTAACGTGCCCAGGGCTAAGAAACACCAGGGCCTCTCCTAGTTGTTGTTCAAACAAACATTTTTTAAAATAAAATTAAAGTGTTGTACGGCACGGGTCCTCTTATGGGCCCGGGCCCTGAGGATATATCCCCGGTTCTTCCCCTACTGTCGGCTCTGATCACGTAAGTGGGAATCTAAAATACGATATTCATTATTTTAAGGAATGTCTTCTATAATTTTAACTAACTTCAAAATCCTTATTTAAAATTATTAATTTTATTTCTGTAAACGTTTAAAGTATTGTGTTTAAAAAATTTTCTGCCATCAAGAATTACGGGAACATGAAAAATGTCAACCATGTTATCGAATTCTGAGAACCGCCTATCGACTCTTCCTTATCGATGAACTGTAAGAGGTTTATCCTATTGCCAGTGATGTTTATTGCGTTTTACAATAATACGACGGAATGAGACAGAGGTGGGTGGTTGGGCTAAGAACCAAGATAACACGACGGAGATGGGTGGCTGGGCTAAGAACCAAGATAAGTATCAAGAAAATATTCTGGTTTAAGTTTTAATACGTATATCATGGTTTCAAATGATCCAACTCGAACATAAAAAATTAAGTCCCTTTTGTAAAAAATTGATCATACCATTGCATGAAAAAAATTCAGTCTTCATTTAGAAAAATCTTGGTTTCTTGGAGAGGATAAGATTAAGATCAGATGTTTTGAGTTTTTTCGTCGTACTTTCTTCCCTTTGTTCTTCTTGTCATCCATAACAGCAACATCACCACTGTATGAAACGTCCAACTACAACAAAATGTTTAGAGGCTCGGACAACCATTAGTTTGTTTGAAAGACCAAATAAAATAAGCTGCGGTGAATAGTTTCCAATTTGATTGTAACTTTATATAGTGGATACGAAACACTAATCTCACAACAATAGAAGTCTATCAAATATATACTTCATCAATTACTTTATCATTCATATGTTACTATATATGTTTTGTTAGGGTTTCTTTTCTGGCATCAACGTTTATCGATTCTGGCAAGGTCATTAAAGCCTGAGCTCGCAGGCCGAAGGTTCAGATGCGTACGAAGGGTAAGGCGCCCGGGGCGATGATGATGGCCCCAAGACCTCTGATACCCGGGGTTTTGGCGCCTCAACAAATCTGGCACCCTAACAACCGCCCTGTCCGCCGCTCCACCCTTTCCTTCCCGCAGTTAGTACGCTACTGGGAGGGTTTTAACACATTCGAATAATTCTGTGAACGTAGATAGCAGATAAAGAAAACAAACACACAAAATACAAAGAAATGCATGAAAACTAACAACACCAAAAGAACGCAGTATTTTGAGATACAAATTAAAGGTTCCATAGTGTAGGCGGCGATCAAGTACCTTAGCTTGACTAAATCCTTTTCCGGGATGGAGCACGCTACCTATCAGCTGATCTCATGAGCGTCTCACAAGATTGACAACTTGTAAAATAAATTTTTAATAAATAACCACGTTAGGAAGAGGTACCTTATAATATCTGTAACTTCTGGGATTAGAGTATCAACCAGATGTAATAACTCCGATTCTGAACCTTATTTTGATTTATGCACAAATGAGAATACACACCAGTTGCTAAAGAGCAGACGATTTGAAAACAAAATCCCAGGGCCTTTGCTCGAATCATTATTTCTATTACGCTGAATAAATAAAATGCATTAAGCCATGAGAGCATGCACTATTTTTATACTCATACAGTTTATCTCTTCTTGTTACTGTAGATGCAAACATGAACATTTTTTTCAGCCAATGCAAACACGATACAAAATGCAATCGTTTGTTTTTGGTGCCGCCAGGTTAAATAATAAATGTAACAACACGCCATGTCTTCAATGCCGTGTGAAATCCGATATTGATTTAGGAATACGGAAATATTGATATGCCTCGTCAAATAACTTTACGGACGCATTTTTATGTATGAAGTCTGACTAATACCAAAAATGATGCTGTCTTTAAACACTTGACTGTGAAGATCAACCATTTTGGGCCCAGACGGGTACTCGCAATATTCGCGTGGTCACCCTCTTCATTATTATGCATATGATTATGTCATAAATCAAGCAGCGTAAAACCAGGAACTAACCAATCTATGAATGTTTCTTTTGACAGCAGTTCCAGATATTTACCTGTCAAACTGCCGATAAAGTTACACAGAGGAAATAATTTAAATTGAATATGTAATTATCACCTTTTGTTCCGAGCCAGATTATCCATAGGGCAAAGTGGGCAACATGTCCAGGGCACCCAATGCTCAAGGGGCCCCGTATATTATTGTCTGATTTCACAGGCAGGGTCGTCGAGGCTCAAGGGGCCCCATATATTATCGTATGATTTTACTGGCAGTGTTGTTAATACTACTGTAACCATATCTATGGACAATGCAAGATAGTTATAAGCCCCTATGACGGCCGTGCCCATGGCCCCAAAGGCATTAATCTGGCCCTGCCTTTGTTATTAGATAAGTGATATTATAGGCTATTTAATTTTTTAAATAACAAAACTGGTTTAGCTTATGCGTTTTAATGATGCATGTTAGCATTGTTGTAATTATCCTCGGGGATCAATTATCCTACTACATGTATTATAATATAATTATAATATACATTTCATCGGGATGGGTCAAGATCTTGCTATCATCCAATTAGTATGACCTTAGGACTTATCATAGGACAGTTCTATTTTATTTTATCAGTTAATTAATTTTTAGGAGGTCTCAGTTCACAATAATTTATGCTTTATCACACACACACACACACACACACACACACACACACACACACACACACACACTTAAAGTTATCATGGCTTAGACAAGGATTCCAAGATAGACAATAAATCCTTCAAGAATTATTGAGCCAGTCATGTCTTGGGTTACGCATTTTCATACTACCGTCTCCAGGAACGCAAAGGCTGTCCCATAACTCCCATAGGTCTACGTATATGATATTTATTCATTTTAGTCATCATTGAAATAGAAAGAAAAAAACTACGTAATTTAAGTTTAGATGAACAATATCTGAATTATTATTTTAAAAAAAAGGAAATGAAGATCCGACATTATACAGGTAAGTTTAATATCAATGTTATTTAACTGCTGCATATTACACATCCTTTTTAATAACAAGACAAAATTTTGCTCTAGTTTAACCGCATAGATTAAAAACGAACAGAAAAGGACAATACATTTTAATAAATCACAGCGAACTGAGGGGCAAAACTTTTTCAGCTGGTATGAAATGTTTCTGTTATATCGCTGATTGTGTTCAATCATCATGTGGAGAAAAGTTAATTTTTAAAATTGAAAGTATCAAAAAGATGCTATGAAATATTACATTCATTTCGGTTTGAGTGCAATAAGGATAATGTAATTTCAGCTGAAAATGTAGTCAACTTTACTGCACAATTTAGCGGCGTCTTTTAAGTTTGGGAACCGATGTTATGTGTCCTTCAGATTTTCAAAACTAACTAGAAAGTGAATTATATTGAAAAAATTCAAGACTCATCAATATAAGTATATTTATTAATATACTTATTACCAGATAAAGAAGATATGTGTTTATGACCTGCCGCTTGCATGTTCTTTGTTGGAGGGACCCAATCTATGACCTGTATAACTTCAATCAATAGTCCAGTATCAAACTAGTCAATTGGTGAAAATTGCAAAGCATTGCTGCGTGATAGTCTATTTAGCCAGTGAAAATAAGACTTCTTCGTCACATTGGCTTATCAGCTCTGAGCTCTTAGCTTCTTACCAGAACCTTATGTTGCATATTTTACTCGAATTTAGTGTTTTCACTGACTTGTAAAATGGTATCTCTCTGACAGATTACCGATAGTCACTGGCATCAATATGGTCTTCCATGCCATTTTTAGAGACCCTATAGAGCACTGGTCAAAGTAGGAACCATTCTAAGTACGAAAAGTTATGAATATT
>JAEAOA010002141.1:420000-607500 GCA_016746295.1 Potamilus streckersoni
AGGCGGGATACATAATTATTTTACATCGCTTTCTCAATTTTAAATCTTTTTGGAATTGATACAGATTTAAATCCATGGAGGATATTTTCTTTGACAACGTTAATACCGGATATATTTCATCGTGTGGTACCAAAATCACGATTTTGTAAAGAGTGGCGAAGCCACGAGCTAAAATATACAGTTTCTGGAACCACCAGCTGAAATATATCTGGTATTAACAGGATGAGAAAATTTTCTTTTTTATTATATACCAGACTTACTCAAGAATAGAAGTTCACATGAATAAATGTCTTATTGGGTTTACTTAATTTATCGCCGTAAATTTCATTTTTGCTATTTTGTAAACTTTTTGAACTTATGTGAAAACAACTGATGTCCGAATCACGGAGGGTTTGTGGCTGTTGTCAAAGAAGTAAGGGAAAATAACTTCAAAGACATGCGAACGGTGTATGGTCTTATTTCTTTATCAGATATTAATTTTTTTGTCTAAATTTGAGGCAGTTTCTATTTATTTGTTCTAGCTCACAAGCTACTCGATTTTGTTGTAACAGGTACAACTTTTGTTGGTACATGTACACACAATCAAACGTCGTATTAATGATGGAAAAACCTTATATTTTCACATGTCAAATACAAGAATACTAAGGTTAATTGCCTGTCCTTGGTATAAAAAAAAATAAACAAATTATTTAAAAAATTAAAAAAATTATATGAGCAAGTTTAAAAGAAAGTTTGAGCATAAAAAGACAAAATTATTTTTTTTTTTTTAGGAAAGCTGCCACGAATTTCTAAATCTCTACCTCTTACTTGGCAGCCGGGACACCCTGACAAATGTGGGTGTTTATATATAAAATATTTTTTTACATGTGAAAATATATTAATGAAAAAATATGAAAATTATTTCACAAATAAGTCTATATATTTTACACAGAAGTATGCATATTTCTCACCCCATTTGTCAGAAACATGTTTCTATAGCATATAGTGAGACATCCACCACCACCACCACCACTCAAAAAAGTACGGCGGCCTTGTATACAATTTGAAGGATATTATTTTATGTATTTAATTTTTTAACAAGAGTTTTCATTCAGTGTCTATGTTTTCTTTTAGTATTAACAAATTCAGTCAAAAATACTTCATTCTTCCCTGATTATGTACGTATATGATCGGGCTTTGAAGTAACACAACATTTAAATTTGAGATAGGGATGGTCAGGCCTTAATTCAGAAAACTTTAAAGTTTGAGATTTCGATGGTCATGCTTTAAAAGTCATGCAGCTTTCCAGTCTGAGATTGGGATGGTTAGGAATTAAAAGTCAAGCAACCTTCAAGTTTCAGATTGGTATGGTCGCACTTTTAGTCAGAAAACCAGTTTGTCATTGGAATGTTCAGGCCTTAAAGTCGTGAAACTTCTATGCCTGAGATTCATATGGTCGGGCCTTAAGTCAGAGAACTTTAAAGTTTGAGATTTGGATGGTCATGTCTTAAAAGTCATGCAGCTTTCCAATCTGATATTGGTCAGAGAACTTTAAAGTCTGACATTGGAATGCCTTAAAGTAGTGTAACGTCTATGCCTGAGATTCATATGGTCGGGCCTTAAGTCAGAGAACTTTAAAGTCTGAGATTAGGATGTTCAGATCTAAGATTTTGCCTTGAATTCCAGTTAGGGGATATTTTGCCTGGAATGTGTAAAAGATGTGAGTGAAAAACAACATCTTCTACACCGTAAAGAATCGCTAGCCCACTATAAGGAACTTTTCATTTCATTAATATTTTTTTAGTATCCAAGAATCTGCAAGTCCAATCAATAAGCAAACATATTTTAGTTTACAGTATACATTAGAAAAAAAAACACAAACGAATTGCAAACATTATTAAAACATGCATTAACTTTTCACTGGAAGTCATTGATAGTTTCATATTGTAAAATCTATTTACATGTAGATTACTCCTTGATTAATAATACAACTCACACCGTTGATCTACTTAAAGGCAATTAGGTATGCAAATCTGCATTACAGTGTGTGTGTGTGTGTGTGTGTGTGTGTGTGTGTGTGTGTGTGTGTGGTATAAGCAAATATCACATATATAATTAGTAAAAAAAATTATAAATTATGAACTTAAAAAAAAATATAACTGTGATTGAAATGTGCAGGCACTATCTGTCTGCGGAAAATGTATTTATATGAGCCAATATAAGCAACTTCCTATTGCATTTTACGCATAACAGATCATGGCATCGAGTGAGTATCGAGCAATTGCATGGTAATTATCTTGTTACATGAAGATTATGTAAGATGCAAGGAGCGTTAGGTGTTTGATATACATTATGCCTTACATTCAGAGCACATAGAAAATTACCATGATGCCCTATAAAGTGGGCTGCCATATAAATCTTCTTCCAGTCAACCCGGTCCCATGACTGACAGCCATATTTTGAGTCGGTAGTCTTAATAGAGATATAACCTATTTATATTTTAATTCTTTTCCTCTCTTCTTTCACCTCATGTAGTTCTGTAAATATTAATCGTCGAGATTTGTATTTTTAGGAATCACCAGTCTTTCATTCTCGATATTTATCTAAAGCTAACTTAAACTACTTGACATTAGCGAAATAATTATCCTAAATAAGCCTTTTATACATTGTAAGTATGAATTATTGGAAGTATAGTGAACGTCTTTAGCAAGGAAGAATATGATTTACCGGCTTATATATGTGTTTCTGCATACATTGGATTCTACGGTGTATCGGATAAGCCACGTATAGGTACATATTTAACACTCACTTCGTACAATTAGTTTTATTCATGTAAGCGGTGATTCAGTGATCGTTTTCGGTTATTATTGTTTTGTGAGTGACATTGAATACTGTGTAATTTTGTTTTTATCGTTGCACATCATAGTCATTGCAAAGACATACAGGGTTTGGAAAGTAGGATACAAGAATGCGGCTTAATGTGTCTAGTTGTCTACATAAGGGGAAATATGAGACAAAGTCTTTAATTTTGCATTGAATCCATTACAAGGATATCAAGAAAGTGTTTAGAGTTTTTAACTCAAGATACATTTAATTATTTCAGTATATAAAACTAAATTACTAGTTGTAGCAGAATTGATAGATGTACAGAACTAAATATAAGCAAGAATATGAAAATTTTCCAGGCTGTTCGTTTTATGGAACATCATAATGTTTGAGACTGAAAATTATGTATTATAATTATTACTGAAACACATGAACATATATACTCATTACTGTCATTGTCTTCATATAAAATGGTGTTTATTGCCACTAAAGACCGGCATATATCAATGCGACCATCTATTCAAGAGTAGTAGTGATAACAAGATTTCCAAAACAGCCATTTGGTTGCAGTGTTTTCATATTTTCGTTTAGGACTAACTACATATCATAAGAAGTCTTTTTTTGAAAACCATTCAGGAGGAGTTGCAACAGTAAAGTTTTCAAAAGAATCACAATTGTTAAAATTGTTGGACTTTTTAAGACACAAATAAAAGAAATGTTACAATGGAATCGCTATGTCGATTTGACCATCGGCTAAGGAAGAGAACAAATAATATTTTCAAATGGTCAACATATTTGTTTTATTCAGGGTTCCTGCAGTCTTTAGAAAATTTAATTGCATGACTTTTCAAAAACTTTTCCAAGACACTTTTACCAACTTTAAGAATACCTAATACATAAATCTGCAACTCCTAGTACTTACACATAAATTTAGCATATAAACATATTTTCAGTCATTATATATCAACTGCAATCCTTTTAAGTTCCATGAGTACAATGATTTGTAATATAGTTAATATCCCCGGATATAGTCAGACATAAGTTATAGTGGAGCCTAATCTACCAAATTCATTTTTTAAATTACGAAGATCCGTAAAACGTTTGCATCAATAAAGAAAAATGCAACTTGATAATGCGAAGAAACCAAATTCATTCATTTATCTAAACCTTTGAACTACTTAGGAAAATGTCTGAACTTTTCAGGCCTTTCAAATACCTTTCCGCAATTTACAAACTTTTCCAAGACATCCAGGATTTCAGGAACCATGCATACTGGCTGTTCAATCAACACCATTATCATTAGGACCATCTGCAATTCTTGCTAAAATCTGACCTTACCCCCAGGGGGATTAGCAATGAGATCTTCAAGACGATCAATACGGCTGGAGCTGTATTGGTAGTCAGACTCATTTTCTTTTAGGACCAACTAGACACCAAAAAGAAGTCTTCTGGTAAAAAACTTCATATCCAGGACTCAGGAATGTTTTTTCCGAAACACTTTTCCCTTTTGTTTGTGGGATGAGTCAGTTGCAACAGTTGCTGATTCTATGTATCATTTTTCTCAACACTACACACTTTTCCACTAAACTACTTATTCTGTATCCAATGACCACAGGTACAAAATATATATACTAACACAAACAAAATCTTGAAAATGGTACGTCTCAAGTAGTGACCATGGGGTTAAAACCCGTCCAATACATATCCCCTTATGTAATAACAGAGTTTGTAACATTCTGCAGTTACTCCACTATCTCTTCATGTACTAATGGTATACATACATACATACATACCTGCATTTACGCTTTTCGATAAGCCAGGTGTGAATGGATTTTGGTGCTCGTTAAGGGTAGAAAACTCATTAGCAAAGGATATAAAAATGCACTGGTAAATGGTAGGAAATTCACTAGTAATTCATTGTTTATCAACATTCATTGTTTAGGAACTACAGTCAAGGTTGTTCGGACTGACAAAATGTCCCTGTCTATGTTATTTGCAAACAGTATGTGCAGAAAAGCAGCTAAAGCTCGCTCGCTCGAAGTTTTATACCAAATCAATTTCGTCCGGCAACAAAGTGGATTATTAGTAAGTTTCAGTAACATGTCTATGTCACTGCATGCAGGTTCCATCTTGCTGTACGCTGCATCAAAGTCTGTGGACAAAAATAAATGCCTTTTTTAAATTATAAGTTACTCTTTCACACTCTCGCTGCTAAATGTTGTAGGATACCTAAATAAAAGAAATGGGACATCATTGTTAAAATAATTTGATCCATTTTTTCTCAACCAGTGTACTATCCAGACCCAGGTGTACTGAATTGTGTAATATCAATAGCTTAAAGGCATATTTTTTCAATAAAATAGCCTGAATTGGCATTTGATGGATGTAATCGAATATTCATTATGGATCATAGTTTCCTTCGGACCTTTTGGTGTATGTCCCCAGAGTACATAATTAACTCGCTTGGATGCCTCTCGATTAAAACATCGACAATTAGCTGTAGCTATCCTGCTGTATCCACCACAGAAAAAAAAATGAAAACAGGAAATCAGTTCTGCCAGAATGATCGTATACAATAGTGATCATTGAAGGGTTATCAGGCGTAAATGTTTGTTGTTGTACGTGAGGTGAGATTGGACCCAATGATTTAAATTCAATAACGACTGTTCTATCAAATGCTTGCACGCATCAAATCGAGCATTATATGCATTGTTATATGACTGATGGTTATTTTTTTTATTATATACCAAATGCCTACAAACATAAGTTGTGATTTTTTTATTTTAAATATTGAATACAAAATACGGTTTTTAAACAGTACGTTAAATAATACCATGTTGGGGTAAAGCTGACCGAACATAATTTCATGTTAACCCCCCCCCCTCCCAGCTAATACGGACCGTTAATAAAGTTAGAAGTATTGATAAAATGTGTTTGAGAACAGGTTTGAATGGATGGGCATCTTTTAACTGTGACCTTTATAATCACTATCAGTACATTAAACGTCTATGAACATCTGACATACTAAGAAACCGTCGATCATGCATAATGCATTTCCGGCACAAAACATAACACAGTTCATGTGCTTTTTCTGTAATGCATTTCGACTTTTAAGTAAAGCAAACCCTAATAACAAAATTATGACTATGTCCACTCATGTACATGATAATAACAAATATAAACATACGCCTACTTGAGATGTTGAATATTTTCTGATCGACCGATGTGCGCAAGCGTGACTCGTAGTACTGAATGCATTCAGGTCTACAAGCAGCCAATGAAACACTTTTATGTTTATTTAAGTGGGACTTTCAGAAACTGGTTCACAAAAGATTAACTTCCGACAGCATTCATGATGAAGTCAAGAGGTTCTTTTAGAATGTAAGTTGGTTTCTTTTTACAAATTTAGCAAAAGTTAAGGAAACTCAGCCACTTTTCTATGACGGCATCATGTTCACTGTGAATACAAATATAACGACAATGCTTTTACATCTAATGATTGATCATTTTTTTTTTTATAAAAAAAGTGGCACATAACGAGATTTCACAATCGTGTATAAATTATACAAACAGCGTGTGTGTGTGTGTGTATGTGTGGTTTAGACTTGTACGCAGCTTTAACAAAATTTCAGTCACATAGCTACGACATCGGCAGTGTAGCAATTTATAGTGATGTCTACACTAGCAAAGTGCCCCCAGAAGCGAAGGAAAGAGAGCGCCTTCAAAAGTTTTTTTCTTCGTTTTGTGAGGGTGTGTGTAGGTAACTGGAAATGCCTTTGTCTATGCTAGTATAAGTCCAGGTAAGTCAGTACAAGTAAGATCGTCAGAGAGAGGCATTACACTACTATTAATATGGTTCCTAACGGTCGGATCTAAAACGTTTGTTGTCGGACAAGCTGGTCCAACATATTCAACACCGTGGGCTACATGTAAAAAAATGTGAACTTCGTGGACCATGCTTTGTTGTGGGACGCGTTGACCACACTCAGTTCTAGTAGGTGACGTGACTTGTTATTACTTTCGCAACAATTTACGTTAAAGTCTGAATAATGTTGCATAATAAATTCGTCAGGATTGAAAGACTTCTTGCAGGGATCATGAGCTAGGTTTTACTCCGCAGAATATATGGTGGTTGACTGTGTAATTAAATCAGATTAGACTATGTGATTAAATTAAATCTGTTGCAACAAATATTTTCGGTTTCTTTGAGAGATTTCTTACAAAATGTTAACATCTGCACATTTTGAGTATTATTTTGTACATCGTGTACAAATTCATTTGGAGGGTTTTATATCTTAACATGTTTGTGCAGTTTACATTACAGTTTTTGAATTGTACCTTAAGTTGGCACCATGTAGTCACTTTTGTGCTGATGTCCGCAAAACACGACATACATACATACATACATACATACATACATACATACATACATACATACATACATACATACATACATACATACATACATACATACATACATACATACATACATATGCCTAAACTTAAATTCGTAATAATTTAAGACCATCCTAGTACACGCTACCTTTCAAATGATCACTAGTCTCCAGCATCTTATTCTACGTAAAAAGAAAGTGTTCTTCCCATATTTTTAGAGTTCTATTAAATCTCCTAAAATGATTTATATCTTTCTTCACAAAACAAGTACAACGGTACGAGTTCAAGTTATTACTGGTATCACTGTTTTCCTTGCTGACTATGTGATGAGAGTTAGACTCTTCAGCAAACATGAACTATTCACTAAACTATTCTGACAACCAGTATTCCATTAAATTTATCAGCGATGGTAATGCATACAGTATTCACACCACATACAGTATTCACACCACATACAGTATTCACACCACATACAGTATTCACACCACATACAGTATTCACACCACATACAGTATTCACACCATATGATGGCGCAACATTATTAAATTTATTATTACTCGCTGGTGTGACGAACAAATGATGACACAACAGTATTAAGTTTATTATTACTCGTTGGTGTAATGCACGATATGATGGCTCTGTACGTATTAAATTTATTATTACTCGTTGGTGTAATGCACGATATGATGGCTCTGTACGTATTAAATTTATTATTACTCGTTGGTGTAATGCACGATATGATGGCTCAGTACGTATTAAATTTATTATTACTCGTTGGTTTAATGCACGATATGATGGCACATTACGTATTAAGTTTATTATTATTCATTCGGGTGAAGCACAGTATAATGACACAACATGATTAAATGTATTATTACTCATGGTGGTGAAGCATACATAATGGCACATCGTTATACAAATTTATTATTGCACGTAGTGGTGAAGCTCGATATGATTGCACAACATTATTAACTGTATTATTACTCGTAGATTTGAAGCACACCATGATGGCACGTCAATATTATATTTATTATTGCTCAAAGCGGTGAAACTCTTACGATAACACCGTAGGTATTAAGTTTATTACTACTCATTGAGGCGTAGCACAACACAATGGCACAATTAATAAGTGTATTATTACTCGTAAGGGTGAATTACAATAGAATGGTACAACATTATTAGGCTTTTAATATTACTCGTAGCGGTGAAGCACCATTTAATGGCACAGTATTATTTTGTCTTATTACTCCTAGGCGTGATGAACAGTTTGATGGCACAACATTGAAGCATTTGAAGTGTCGAATTCTTAAATACGTTTATTTCCATCAATCGGACTCATATTTTACCCATAAGCGTCTTTGTGATTTTTTTTTTCGGTCACCTTATCACTAGCGGGCGGAAAAATAACCCTGAAAACTCCCAAGACGAACCTTGAAAACTCCCAAGAATAACCACTGATGAACGTAAAGCTGCTCAAATACCCACTTATGCAGAGGAAGACACACGTAATCATGCATTCATTTTAAGTCTGGTGTCTTAAAATGCTTGTCTGATTTAATTAGATTTAATGTCCTGTATGTATGTAGGGTTGCCAGATGATAATTTGATAAAGGAGGGCAGATGGGTCTAAAAAGGAGGATTTTCTGTAAAAAAAAAAAAAGGAGGACATTCAGAAATTAAATGACTTTTTATATTATTTTACTTTATTTTAATCATATTTAGCTGAGCTGCCAATTTTGGAAAGAAGTTCTTGGTTTTTTAACAAATAATTATAAAAATCTTCACATGTCATGTTTTTGAAGTTGTATTCAGTAAGAATTAAAGATTTAACTGACTGCACACTTAGTCTATTCCTCTCTTTGTTCCACTGAATATTATTCAGTGAAAAAACTTTTTCCACATTTGCGTTATGTGCGCTTATACAAAAATAAAACTCGCAGATCTTGAGCAGAGATGTTCCTCAAAGTTTCGATGATTGTCGTAATCGTATGTGGAGCAACAACTTGATTTACTATAGCTTCCGTCTTAGTTTTTCCGCATTTAAGATTTTTTTTTGCCGTTTCGGAATCAGCAAACATTTTTCTTGTTAAGCTCGCCGTACACTCCATAGAATTGTATGACTGATGATGGTTTACCGTATGGAAGACTAGTGTTCCTTCTGCAGAATGAGCATTTTTGAGAGTCAGTGAAGTAGAAGGTTGAAAAAAAGTTGGTTACCTTAGATGTATAGCAAAAAGGAGGACTTAGTAGGTAAGGGAGGACGGAGGACAAAACATGGAAAAGGAGGACATGTCCTCCTTTTGGATACCATCTGGCAACCCTATATGTAGGTCGAGTTACTTGGTGTAGGGAGTATTTGTTGGTCATGAAGGTTAGTGACATTTGCGGTTCTTTACACATAGTCTTTGCCATCCTTCTGAAGGGACATAACAAAGTGATGTGGTGTCTTAGTCACCAGTTTATAATATTTACTTTTTGTATATCTAGTGTTAGTATAATGCTAATTTATATAATGTCAACCTTTCTAAACCATACATTTTCGAGAGTAAAAGACAACATAAACTGATATATTATAATGACGAGTCTCTGTTTAGTATAGTAAATACAAACATGAAATCGTCACTAGTGTATATCAAACAACCCTTTGCATGCCACATCGTATAGGATTATTCTATGTAAAATATGTTTGTTTGTTTTGTGGGTTTAACACCATTTTTTTCAACACATGATAGGATATACATGGCCGTCAGTATATTTGGTGGAGGAAGAACCCAGAAAACCGTGGGAAAAACCACCGACCCCCGGGGAGCTACTGACAAACTTTTTCACATGTCCAGTTTTGCAAATTAAGACAGGTTGATTTAAGTTTGCTGTTTGAAAATGCTTTAAATTTTTGATTATTTTCCGTCCAATGACCCGCTTCCATCTATTTTAGTGACTCGAAAATGTTTATTTCAGAAAAGTTTCTTGTTTGATTCAGTTTAAATTTTGTTCTAAGTATTGTTCTCCCGCGCATCCCCCCTTCATCTCAATATTTCCGCACTTGTCTCCTTTTCCCAAAAACAAAATTTCTCATTTATAATCAACTAGAAAAGTGCAAGTAACAAAATTTGTTTAGGGTGACTCCTGCCAAATTCTCAAAAACGTCCCGTCTGAATACAGACCCAAAGACATTTAGAAAGGAGCGATTCCACTAGATGGCAGCAGCGAATGCGGCAATTCCAAAAAATACAGCTATGTATATATCACAATTTAAATATGCGACACCAGTTTGTACTGTTTTACGCTGTAAATGTGTACTTAATACTTTTGGGATAAACTTCTACGTTTCCTGTAGCCCCCTTCCCCAATATATACATATAAAAATAACATTTAAAATATTAAAAATATAATAAATCATAATTCAGATAATCTAATGCATTCTGACGAATTTAACAAACAAAGAACTTGCTTTTTTAAAACTATTTTTTTTAAAACTGTTGCGTGTTTCCGCACAAGCAGAGAAGCAGTAATGTAACAACGTCATGTTTTATTTTGAAATAATTTTGTGAAACCGAGACAGTTTGATCTCTTTTTAGTAAGATATTATACTGTCAAAGATTATTCTTGAAGTCACTTATTTGAAAAAAATTTTTTCTAAATCATGTGCAAGTTGAAGTTACTAAACGCTTTAATTTACAAGGTTATGAACAGTGCTTACATTTTTCTATCGCCCGTGTGGATAGAAGAGGAGAACAGACCTTGATTGAGACTTGACAGGGCTGAATAAAATTGACTGATAGCGTCATAAATTTGTATGTACTGTCCATACAGATAATTGATTACCTCACCCTGAAGAAAAATAGATTATTGACCTTTGGTGCTGAAATTATGTAAAAGAAATGATATTACACGGTATTACATGGGCCGAAATGCAAATGAGAGAGAGAGAGAGAGAGAGAGAGAGAGAGAGAGAGAGAGAGAGAGAGAGAGAGAGAGAGAGAGAGAGAGAGAGAGAGAGAGAGAGAGAGAGAGAGAGAGAGAGAGAGAGAGAGAGAGAGAGAGAGAGAGAGAGAGAATTACGTGCGATTGTGCAAATAATTAAGCAGACGCTCAGTGTATACAGACAATAAAAGTAAATTTTAGGATTATGTTGCAATCTTAACGGACTGAATAAAGCTTAGAAACACAGTGCCGTATCGGTGTGCTGCAACCAAGTTTTTATTGCTAATCCTACAATAATTGCACTGTATTGATGTATTAGAGCTCAGTTTTACAGCTAATACTCTGGAACCGAATTCTGGACATTGAAGCAATGATGATTGTATCTCCTTTCTGTGAGAGTTTAATACAAACAACACTATCATACAGGTTAGAAAAATTAAATTCTTACTTTACGGAGGTTCGAACCCAGGTCCGCGAGTAATTGGCTCCCATCGCCTTGCCTGCACGCACCAACCTATATACCGTTACGACTAAGCACGCATCACCAATAAGTAATGGCACTGAATCGGTGTTATATGGTTATATGAGCTCGTGCGTAGCAGACACTCGCATGACGACCTAGTAAATAATATATATATATATATATATATATATATATATATATATATATATATATATATATATATATATATATATATATATATATATATATATATATATATATATATATATATATAAACCGTTTGACATTATCTTTGACATAGCTAAAAGGTCTGTATGAATGTTAACGTTTGGTTGTGGAAATTCCTACTAGCATTTAATAGGCAAAAGAATTTCAGAGTTAGTAACATAAATTTACAAATATCATGTTTATTATTTCCAGATTTAATATATAAAAATACTGCCTGAATGTAACTACCTTTCCCTGATGATGATGGGCGGAAATCAAATAACAACAGCGTACACCTGAACAAACTTATTTTAATCTGCAACCATTTTTAAATACCATAATACCAAATAACATGACTGAAAATAACCTCAGTTGAAAAAGAATAAATATTTGCTCCGTAATGACCAGACTAATATAAACATGTTCACCAAGGTTTGTAGTTCCAAAATTTATGGCTGGGAAATTATGCTATTGATGGTGAGCGTACCTCTTTTGTTTTCTAGTAACAGGGTTATGAAAAAGGCAATTATTGTCCGATTCAGGGATTTATAGGCTCTAAATGCCACAGACAATGCCAGTATATAAAAGAATGGCATTCCAAAGACTGATATACAAATTGTAATATGATAACAAAAAATGTAGACGAACAAAACATAAGACAACGTGAATAAATATTATGGAAAGGTTTTGTTTGGTTTTGGTGTTTTACGGTATAGCAACACAAGTAGGTTATTTAGTGCCGAGGCAATTGGGGAAAATGTCATGCTCTAGCCGATAACTATCGACCAATATCTTTGTTGTTGGTGCTGTACAGCTTTTTTGAAACAATTGTGCAAGCAAAAATTGTTACCTTTTTGGTGTCGAGTGAAATCATATCCCCTAATTAACAACAGTTAGACCTTCAAGAGTCGAAGCTCCCTTAACACCACTTTTTTAGCATCAAGAGGGTATTAACTACAACCTTGACTGCATTAGTTCTATCTGCGCTGTCTTACTCTATTCTCAAAAGATATCTGACACTATTTGGTACGATGTACTACTTTTAAAACAATATATGGGAACTAGGGAAAACATCTGGAGAATGATAAGGAATACTTATTAAAGTGCACATTTTTGCAATTGTGGTTAGCAACTGCCAATCTCGATGGTTCGATATTAGACAAAGAGTTAAACAGGTGGCCTACTGTCATCGCTTTTGTTTGTCTGGTATTTAAATGCATAGTAAAACGCAATGTTGGGTGTGAATATGGAAGCTGGAATGCTAATGTTCTACGATTGTAGAAGAGTTTACATACCCGTCAAATTCCTAAGATAACTTTAGCTAGAGTGGTCCAGATTTATTCTAACATATTCTAAGATATGACACTTCAAAATAAATCATACAAAGTAATTTTCGGCAAAAGATGAATTTCTAATTCGTCCCTGCCATGTAGAAGAGCAAGGCAAGTCATTTTGGATTTCGCAAATGTTGGGATGGGTATCTCAAACATAAACACAAAAATAATCGCAATTTATATAAGAAAATTGTGGTTCCACGGCTGCGAAATCTGGAACGAGGTTCAAAACGGCGACCTACTGGAGCTCATCATGCTGCAACACTATAATACTAACAACAACAAAAATATATCACTCACCCCCACCCATCATATCGTGCATATACGAGTCAATGATGGGACTGATACGATTCTTAACCGAAACTGATTGACGTAAACTTCTCATTCTGCTTAAAGTCTGCAATATGCCGAGTAAGCTCCAGACAACTATTTAGCATACGTCTTCACATATATTTTGATAACGCTCAATAGGAACAGTCCGGTTTTATTCCAGATATTTGGAATCTACTTAAAAATTATAGGATTAAAGATTTCCTCTTGAACTTCACTAATCAATCAATTTTCCTTAGCAAAGCTTATTGAAATCAACTGGTTAACATAACTATATTTGAAATGAAAGAGACTGCTTGGCGGGACGTAATCAATATGCGTCATGATTTATTACGGTTTCGACTCCTAAAGGAAAAATGTGCCTTACTATTTTGTACTACTTTGCTAAGATCAATTAAGAACGTAAATTAACCAGGTTTATAGCGGCCCTGTTTCTGTAAAAAATTTGGCCAGCCGTATACGACCTACTTTGGCATTTAGTCGCCTCATGTTTATTAATTAAACAAATTGCTAACGACTACACAGGTAGGTGTATGACAAGTTTGGACATGACTTAGACCTAGATCTCGGCCAACTAAACAACTAATACCAGTTGCTCTAAACGTAAAGGAACTGGCCTTAAAACTTCATCAGATTAAAAACAAAACCATCATCCCACCCCATCCAAAAACCTTTAACACTTCCAGTCGACTTATTCCAGTTTCTCGTTATGGTATCACTATCACAAGTGTATGCTGTAGCCAGACGACTAAAGTTTTTGTGAAAATCAAAGCTTCTTAGATCAGCTGGAAATAACTTTTGAAACCATAAAAAAACATACAAACAAAGCCTTCTTAATTATTGAACTCGAACTGTAATGATAAACTTCTTTCAGATTATATACCACTAAATATATTTCAATGCATTTTTTATTGCTGATATCTAATTAAGCCCTTCCTCATCTACATTAGTTTAATGGGTATTGTTGATTTTTTGGAGTGTTTACTGTGAATTAACAAGTTAAGCTGGCAATTTTCTTTTTCTGTCTTATTATTTCTATATTTGTAAATAAGTTTTCATTAATAAGGAAGTAATTTTGATCGATTATTTGATCAGCTGACCGATCGATTGATTGGTTTGTTTGTTTGTTGGTTGATTACTTGGTTGATTTACTGTTTGATTGAATGCATCCTGGTTAAAGTAAAAAGTATTCATTTGGATAAAGACAGTAATGGTATTATTCACGTCGACTGTTTACAAGGTTTCGCTTCACTGACTCGTCTATTTTGAAACAATGACGGACTAGACGGCATATACATAGAAAGATAGAAGGGATAGATCCATCAAAGAGCCGACATTAAATTCGTGTTACTATTTTGGTTCATGTTTATTCTGAACTGTTATCCCTGCAGTATTTAAGTATTCGAATGAATGTAGAATGGCAACTCCATAATTTTACACATAAAGATAAAATAATTTGTTAGACAATGATTCCCTGTACCTACGTTGATAATACACGGGCACATACTGTACCAACAATTATGTGGATCACGATGAATACAGTAAGAAATTATGCTGTAATGAGATAATATCCTGTAAGGAGTTAGTTGCGATAATTATGCGGTCGACGGTTCTTAATGATTAGTTCTGTTCAAAGTGTAAGGCCATATAACAAAGGCTTATTACATTGTTAGTATTTATTGTTTGCATAGTCTGCAAACGTGTTGACGTGAAAAGAATATAAATCGTTTGATATTATATTGTTCTCAGAACTATGAGCTGAAGAAGGTAACATGTCTACTATTTAGCGTGTTGAAATTCATGGCTGTCCTCATCTGAAAAAAGCACATTTACATCGACTGAGGAAGAAAGAAAAAACATATTTTCCTACTTTTGTTTTGTTTCTATGATATCCATGGAAATACAATGGATTCTTTTAAAAGGTAATAGTCACACTCTGTTTCAAGCCAGGAAGTTTGATTAATGATTTTATTGAATGTTTTCAATTCCAATTCTTCCTTCTAACTTTTTCTTTATTATGCTACATGTCTGCGGCATGATGTTCCAGTGTTAGACATCACTATAAACTGCCACACTACAGACATCGTGGTGATACGACTGAAAAATTGTTGAAGCTACGTTAAAAATCCAAATCACATCAAACTTTTTTAAAGCTTATGATCTATGTATTAATAGCCTAATACCTGTTTTTTTTTTTTGTTTTGTATTTTTTGTTTTTTTTTTTGTTTTAGTGTTTGAGATGTTGCTTTTCCCGTAGATGAGGGATGCAACTGACGGCAGTATTTTGTACTCCTTGCATAAGTGGTGCACATCAGTAGTAAAATTAGTAGTAAAAAAGGCAACAATTCTACAACAATCACCCGATTAAAACTTAGTTTACTCATTCTTATATCCATATACCAAAACATTTGTAAAACACTGACACATTTCTAAAACAATAAAATGGTTAAAACTTGTTTAAACAGCATCTTATCAATACAGTGACATATCTAGCGCATTTACCTATTAAGACGACCAACACACCAGCCTCTAGACCGCATTGTAATGTATGTTATTATGTTTATTTATATTTTTTGTAACTTTTCGTATATGACTGTATCTATACTGTGTGTACTTTTTGTTCATACCTTAAATTGTAATGATCCTGTATAAGCCAACTAATAAGCAACTAATTTTTTTTGTCAATGTGTGAATATTGTATTTTTACAGATATTAGGCTAAAAATAGGCTTTGACAAGTTAAATTCAATCTATATAATGAACCTGCTGACAAGTTTTTAGGGTAAGGTATTAATCATTATCAGGGGTGGTAGGTGGGTTGTTTTCCATAGGATGGGTTAGGTAAGGTTGTTTCTTTGACGATGTGATATATTTGCACAATGTCACTTACTGAGTAGGGGAAAAAGGCGTTTTCACTCCATATGTTTGTATATAAGGAGAGAACTGGGCAGTTGTTTTCATTTCCATTTTGGATTCTTATGTCCCATATTCTTGTTATAACATCAGTCTACGGATGTAATTAATGTGGTGTTCGATATTATTGAGAGGAAACATTTATTTGGACTATTTACTGATCATTGAACTTCGAGACTTGATATGCACATTCCAATGAAAACCAGAAACCAAATTAATAACTCCTTAAATACCAACGGAAAAAAGAAAAAAAAAATGCGATTATAAATTAGCACAGTTTTATCAAAATTATCACTAAAAGATTTGGAGGTTAATTTTAGGGTAACTTACCTAAGTATAGAAATCTGCCAGACTTAAGACGAAACCCACCTAGGCGAGGGAGAAAATTGAGTATAGATTATTTAATGACATAGCAAAACCTATTAATAAATCATATTTTTGGTGAATTGGTTGAATTGGATAATATCAATGATCATTTGTTTGACATTTTATGTACCAAATTTAGACAGGAAATAAGAGCAAATACTTTCCCGATAGCAGACGGGATTAAGTATTTAAGACTGTACTGTAACAACTCTATGATCTTTAGCAAAGTAACAGAAAGAAGCAAAGCTACATTTTGGTAAAAAAAATATAAACTCAATTTTTTAGTTATTAATTGAAATTGTAAGAGGAACTTACAGTACTATCTATTAAATCCAAAACATTCCTAAAAGCTCTAGAATAAGTAAAACCTAGGGTATTTCAAATGAATTTCAGGTCTTGAATGTGTTGAAATGCTAAAAATATTGATGTATCACAATGACATTGTCCAGAATGACTTTTCATGAATTCACAATAATCCCAAATAATATTATAATAAAAAAATCAGTTATTGTTTTGTAATTCCAATGAATCATGAAAACAAATGGTTCTTCTCATATTAAATATAAATACAACATTAAATACATCTGCAGACTGATATGAAACCAAGAACAATAATAAGAAATAGGAATGAATTAATTGTTCTCTTCTTCCTCCTTATATACATCCTAATTATTTCAAACTGTAAATAGGTTCATTATGTAGAATATGAGCCCAAAAAAGCAATTAGCAATTTATTTACAATTCATTATCTAAAAATGGAATATCTACATGGGAAAACATGAAACACACAGATACAAACACATACACAATATATATATATATATATATATATATATATATATATATATATATATATATATATATATATGCAATAAACTGACGACGAACAGTACGAAACTAGTAACTAACTAGCCTAAGCGCTTTCGACTCTTAATGAGTCTTTTTCAAAGGCAAATACAACACATAGTTACGACAAACAAATAAACACAAAAACGTTGTGTTTGTAAACCTCTACATTTTTAGCACATGTGAAGACAGAAATGTAGAGGTTTACAAACACAACGTTTTTGTGTTTATTTGTTTGTCGTAACTATGTGTTGTATTTGCCTTTGAAAAAGACTCATTAAGAGTCGAAAGCGCTTAGGCTAGTTAGTTACTAGTTTCGTACTGTTCGTAGTCAGTTTATTGCATATATTTTAATTAATCCCTGACACACGTGATCCCTTGGTGGATCCAGTACGCTTGAGAGGGTTGTTATTCGCCATATGATTTGTATTCTTTATATATATATATATATATATATATATATATATATATATATATATATATATATATATATATATATATATATATATATATATATATATCTCTTCTTTAAGCTTCAAGACTTGGCTAGTATTACTTGCCTGATTTTAAATATCCCCTCTCAAAATACAAATCAGTTCTTTGTAAATATCGTATAGTTTGAAATTCTGACCGTTTTGACTGTGTTCAAAATGTGTCAGATGTTAAATAACCAAATAGATTGACATAAACGTTTGATGTTTCCTAAATTCCTCGCATGAACTGGAGTCGTATATATTGATATGTTTTCTAACTTGCTTGCATCAGCCAGAGTCATTACTATTGGGGCTGACGATTTTTATTATATCCGTAAGTCAGCTTCTGGAAAATATCGTCATGTTTTCTAATTTTGTTGTGAATGACATAGTGGAACATTCTGGGGCCCCAGTGATTAGTGGTTAGAATGCCGGTGCCGGTTCTAATCCTACGATCGGAATAGCCTGAATTAGAAGCTTTGGTGTGTAGTTGGGTAAGGGACTTCACTCCTATTACCTCGAGAGTAAATACTTGTGTTGTTGTATGGTAAAACACCAAACTGAAAGTTCCATATTCTTTTCGTAAGAATTAAGTTACAATGTTTGTCTGCCACTGTCATTGACGTTACTAACATAAACCATTTTGCAAGAAAATAATATTCTGGCTTGTTTATATAATGTGTAGGTTGATTGTTCAGTTTACCATTCTTCAAATTAACGTAGTTATCATCTGTTTTATTTGTTTATTTTTTTCACTTTGCTGAACAAGGTCTTTGACGTCATCTAGTTTAAAACGTATATATAAAAAAATCAAAACAATGTTTACCCTCGTCAAATTGTCATTAGGCGTTAACAAGAAACCATTGCGATATCTATCTTCTACCGGAACGCTTATATCAAGCAATTTTGCAAAACTTTTCAATCCTTTTAAACGTATTAATGATTTCAGATATTAGCTCTGATATATTTTTATCATCCAAACTCGTACTTGCTTTCTCTTAATACATAGATTCTTTTATGATAATTTCATTCAATCTTTATATATCCTATCTGAACTGAATTAATCCATAACAATATATATATATATATATATATATATATATATATATATATATATATATATATATATATATATATATATATTTGCAGAATTAGTCATGACATTCAATGACACACAATTTTCTGTTCTACTCAGTGTAAAATAGTAGATTACAAGATAACTTTTTTTTTAGAAATGTTCTTTTTACAACTTACCTCCCCCTGGTTTCCCACAAGTAATTAACTTCGAAGCTGGTGACATAACAAAACATTGAATACGATATACTGAATCATAGAAATCTTCAAATTATATCTCAAAGAATGTTCACCATGTTACAAATCTTACTGATGATATTACACGTATATTTTATTAACCCCATTACCATCTAGTATTAAAAACAACTCTCTCTCTCTCTCTCTCTCTCTCTCTCTCTCTCTCTCTCTCTCTCTCTCTCTCTCTCTCTCTCTCTCTGCTTGTCTCTGTCTCTGCATCTGTCTCTGTCGGTCTTATTACTTATTAATCTGTCTGTCTGTCTGTCTGTCTGACTGTCTGTGTCTGTTTGTCTCACACACACATTCTTTTTGGGAATAATTATTGTCATTTTGTATTTTGATCTATGCATGTGCCTTGCCAAGAGTTACTTTAACCCTAAAATAAGAAGAAATAGACATCATTTATCAACACACTTTAATGATTACCCCATCTGTCTCAGTTTTGTTATCGTTTTGATTCCTTCTCTAACAGAGAATAACGGACAGTTTTTTGTGTTGCATATGTCGTTCTGCGCGCCCTTGTGCTAATCATTTTCACACTTTAGAATAACATACACATTATTTGCAAGCTCTTAGAGCAACCGCATAATATAGGAAATGAAATTTGTTCAAGCTTGTTTATATGTACATGCTTTAAAAGATATGCCAAGTTTCTCTAGTTTTTGCCCTTAGTACTTTCTTTTATTTAATGCAAACCTTGTCAACACACTCAAACAGCGCTTAATTTAAGCAATCAATACTTGACAGACAGTTTTATGTACATAATAATAAGACCTAGTTAGATTTTGACACCATGTAAGCAATTTCTCGCTCTGTGTTCATTAATCTTCTAACGTGTAGATAAATTTCCTTATGTCTTTTAAGTTGCACATGCAAACGGGTTGGTTATAATTTTACGCCTTATATATCAATTTTACATAGGTTATTGATTTGATGGTCAATTTCGAAACGGCTAATTTTTTTCGGCTACAGTTGGCTACAATATAGTTTTTTTATTGGGAGATTTGTAGCATTCTACCTCGCTTTTGTACTGCAAATTGGTATAGAATAGGGGTAGACTAGCTACGATGTGGTAGCCTCAACTTGTTTTGTTGTGGTCCACAAGGTAGGATTAAGGGTACTAATATTATTACTAGGGGCGCACAATACGTTGGTCGCGAAGGTAGTGTGAGTAGATCGCGTATAAAATAAATAGACGTCAGCCTATATATGTTTTTCATTTTTGTAGTAGGTGGATCATTTTGGCTTGGTCATTTGATAAAAAGCTCGCATGCTGAAAAAGTATGTGCACCTCTGGTATAGAATGACGCTGACTTTCAATTTACTCTTTAAGTAATGCTCGAAAGAAGATGTATATTTTTGTTGTTGTGCCTGCCTTACTTTCTTCTTTTTTTTAGATTGCACTGTATTACTGTTGATTTTAATTTTTTTATATAGACATTATTTGTTATTGTTGTTGTTTTTATTTTTCACTTCAATTAAACCGATAATAGTGTATTTCTAGTCCCAGAATTATATTATTTTGGGGAAATTAGAAGCTATATAAGTACATAAAAGACAATAAAACTGTACTTTAGACTACGTCTTTCTCAAATCGGAGTATAATTAAAATGAGAAATAACTCTCATGAGAGATGTGGAAGTTTATCAGTGGGTACCACGATTATGCTGAAACACAATTAGCCTAACTGACAAAGGTACATAACTCTTGCAAGAAATTTTTTTAGTCTTACGCAAATGTTATGAAAAATAATAATCTTGCAATATCTTCTCACATTCTTTAAATGATTTTCAAACAATAAAGAAAATATAATATTTTTTTAAAAAAGTATCATGTCTGAGGTGTTAACCGAAAAGCTCTAAAACATTCGTCTAGATGTCTTTTTAATTTTTTATTATTGAAAGAAATGAAGACTGTTTACGTGTTGCCAAGAGTAACGGCGAACAAGATTACTAGAAACAAAAGTAGACCTTGCGTGCGCAGTGATATAAATTATTAATGTAAATTGACATATAAATACACGAAATAAAAAGTCGTTTAGGGTTTGATTCTTATAGAGTCTAACAGTGTCTGAGAAAGAACCATATGCAAATTTAATTTTTATGGTTTGATGTAATCGGGTGGAGACACTATTTTTTGCGTCGGTAATGTTTCCGCTTTTTCTGTTGTGCTCGTGAAAAGGCTCCATCTGCTTCGGAAGCAAGAAGTTTATATCACCCAAACACGGTATATTTTGTGGGTTATTTTATTCTCACGGTTTCAGAATTTGTTGATAGTTGCCCACATACCTGCATTTTGGCTATTAAATGTCTCTAGCTGGACCTATGTTAATTCGTTGGGATTAGGGGTCTAACGGGAATGATTGGTAGTGGAGCACTGGATGGGGGCGGTGTGTGTGAAAATAATTTTTGCAGCACAGAGTGCCCACCTAAATACACGTTTAGATCCCCCTGTTATATCCAAAATACATGTGGCTTCAGTATCCAAGAGTGACCACACTAGTATTTGCTTTACTGGATACTTTTGAGCTGGTATTGTCTTAAAACTTGTTTTTATGTCAACCTATTTTGATGCAGTGTCATAAACTAGCATTTTTTTTAAAGAATGCATCTCTCAGTACTGTTACACACACAACATTTATTAATGGTAACAGGCTGATTGTGAGAATGGCTAATTTGAATGAGGCTAGTTTGGTCAAATTACAAGCTGATTCATCCAAATTAAGGACTAACCACAGACCATTAATGCAGGTCTGATTCAGACTGTGTGATATATTCTTAAGTTTTGTATGGAATTTAAATGTGATGCTTACATTTGTTTAAAATATGACATTTTTCATTTTCTTCCAGGTACACAATTTGGGCTGAATGAGCCAGCATTTTTGTGAATATTGACATTGAGTCATATAGGCAGAAATTGTTTTAAAAGTTCCTATTGTTATCAATTATGAATTGACTCAGCATGAAGAAAAAATGTGGCACTAATTATCATGTAAAATTATTATTATAAGTTTTCTGACAGTCAGTCAGCTACTGAACATGTGATGGCAACCTTACTCGCAGTGAATAACTGCACCAGAAACACAGTGCATAATCCTATACAACATTATAAACTTTCAGTGTAGTTGTCATCATCACATATTTTGTTATTACAGTTTGTAAATGTGACAGAAAAGACAGGCAAGGTCAGGATAGATCAGGGAATTTCCAAAATTTTGTCAGGAGCTTTGACCACAGAAGAAAAAGGATTTTCATAAGCCCAAATTTTAGCATGCAAAGAGACAAATTTATATTTTTATATATTAGAATATGCATATCATCTCATCAAGTCTTCGTTTCACAGAAATTTGTCACCATTTATTCTCTCCAGATATGTACCATAGGCAGTTTTAGCATTTCGTAGGAGATAATTATCTGGATTATATTGGTGGCAGTCCTCATTGTTGCTGATCTTAACACTTATTAGAAAATGATATACTTACTGTTATTGCATCTCTTTCCTCTGGAGTCAACCTGAAGTTTCCTCAGAATGGAAAATGTTGTTTTAGTTTATATATTGTAATGTGACGATGTTCATACAATCAAGAAGTTAAGTATTTACTACCTTTTGTTAGATCCAGGTTGCTGACTGTCAGAACTTTTCAAGATTGGTACTGTCTGGGTCAAATGTTGTTTTAATACCACTCAGATTCTACACATAAAGGAAACTTGCATACATTATACTATTACACCCTTTGTGCGAGCATGTGTATGTGATTTAGAATTTTAACATAGCTTTTAAAAAATTATGAGTCATATTGCTATGATGTCTGCAGTGTGGCAGTTTATAGTGATGTCTAGCACTGGGGCATCATGCCGCAGATATGTAACATGATGTCCCACCCAGTCACATTATCCTGACACCAGGCCGTCCAGTCCTAACACTAACCTCTTAATGCTGAGCGCCAGGTGAGGCAGCTGTTAGTACCATTTTTGTAAGTCTCTAGTATGACTCAGCCGGGGATAGAACCAATGACCTCCCGCATCTGAGATGTACGCTATAACCACTAGACCACCCTTTGTAATTTTAAGCCCAATTTACAGATGTGTTTGTTTTGCTGACACCTTTTGTTATTATCATCACTATCATCCCTCTCTAATAGTGACAATCTTATCCATAAAATGCTTGTTAGTATTATTGATGAAAACAAAGACCTTATTCAACCCAGGCATTACAGATTAAAACAGCAATTAGTGACAATAGCTTACTCTGGTTCAGTTCAAATTCATGTTTACAAAGTATTATAAATCAAGGTCAAGGATGTTTATTAAATTTTTATAATGCAGTTGTCCATAGTAATGTAGATCATATATTTTGCCTAAATATCATGATCACTGGTTGTGTTCTGTTGGTGATCATTTATGACAGTGAGTTTATATAATACATTATTCATATTCATATTGATATTATTATGATATATCTGATTCCTTGCCAACAATTATTATCTGATTCCTTGCCAACAATAAAATAGTCACTAAATGAGCAGTTTTAATAAATTTGTATTTCTGATTCAGGGAACATTATTTTGATTAGATCTGAAAAGTGATCTGCTGTCAGAAATAGAGATTATGCCCATGTATAAAATTAGAAAATAGTGTCTTGATGCATGTAACTCTTTCCACATTTGATGCAGATTCCATGAAAATGGATTTTATTTGTTGTCATGGTTAATATGCTTTTATGAGATGGGGTTCAGCATGACACATGATGTCATTTTTGCCGCTGTAGCAGATTTTAAAGTCAGTTTTACAAGAAGAGGAGAATGTATATTTATGTCTCTTTGAGCTTGATTTTATCTATTGAAAATCATTTTTCAATCCATCTTTCTACTTTATGTGATTCTTCAGTTGCTTAGATTTTGGTGTTTTGGCATTGGGAGCTAATATACATTTAAACATATTGTCAGACTTTTAATAGTATGATTTGTGCCACTTGAGCACTCTCCAATCTTAATAGGTAAACATCTTTATTATATATATATATATATATATATATATATATATATATATATATATATATATATAGAGAGAGAGAGAGAGAGAGAGAGAGAGAGAGAGAGAGAGAGAGACACACACACACTGATTGTTATTGCATAATATTATGAAGATGTCTTGAAGTCTTTGTGACAACTGTGCTACCAAATAAACAAAAATAAAATTGTTTGTAATGCCATGTTCCTCATTGCTTAGAAGTTTCATAATAAATAGTGAAAAATAACATTGTTAACAAATTTGACATTTCATTATATTCATTGCTTAGTAATTTGTAACACGCTTGTGTACAAATTGTTTTAAAAGAAATAAGATAGTAGACTTACAGTCTGCAAATTGTTCTGGTTTTTGGTACATGCCTTTTGGAAAAAAATGAAACCAAGGATAGCTCTGTACAAATTATGACCAAATTGGCAATTTTCTATCAGTTAACTGGCAATTTCAACTTGTGCAGTACTGATACAAATCATAATTAAACAAATCATTAATTAAATTGTATTAATTAAGATATGATTAAAATGACCAATACCATAGTCACTTTCAGTGATCAATGAATCAGGAACCTCAAGTAAAAGTCCCGATGCAATAGAAGACAGGTTGAAGCACAACAGGATGAGTACACTTCATTGTCAGAGAGGTGAGCTTATCCATCCTCTGGTATTGGCAGTCATTTCAAGAACTGCACTTTATCCTGAAACAGAGTTGTAATATAATTTAAGTCAAACAGCAAATTAAAGATACTTGAGTTGACTTGACCCAACAGTAACTCCCATTTGGTAATCCCTTTTAAATACAGGCTTTTCTGACTTGCAGTTAAAAGTATGGTTTCAGTATTACAGTTAATGCCATGGAGCATTGAAATGGGGTTTGAAACTGTAGATTTATTATTGAGAGTTAGTATTATGCTTCTGTGCGATTAAATACTGCTATGTAATGGTATTTCTAGTAAACATATTCGGTGCACCCCTGTACTGTGCTCCACTCACCCTCAAAATATATGCCTCTTGGGTCCTTGCAGCATAGAATAGACCAAAGGGTCAAAGTTAGTTATATATCTGAATGACCCTTTTCATGCCCAGTATGTATTGGGTTGAGAGCTTAGTCATTTCTAAGTTGTAACTCAGGGCCACAATTGTGTCTTTTGGATATGACCCAGGAGGTCCCATTCAAATCTTAACTTGTTTGTTGGCACTTGGATAATTTACCATACACATCAAAATCTCAGAAATATTACTGTATACTATATATATTCTACTTTCTCATTTCATTCCTCTTCTGACTCTGATTTCTTGTGTTTACTGTCATCTGCAGTTGCTTTGATGTTGGTCATTTATTGAATCAAATCATTGAAGAGTTTGTTATCCTCCATCCCATTCACTAAGAATTGGAATACCTCATTTTGTTTAACAAAATTTGACTACCATCTCCCAAGGAATTTCCTCCCATGCATTACACATCCATTGGGATACACAGGAGACATCACATTTCCTGCCTTTGTTAATTCTTTGGACCCATCTACAATTCATTTGTGCATCTACATTTGCATTACATAGCTTATTTAGGACAACATCCAGTGGTTGAGGTACAAATGTGGTGCTGCCAGATATCATAGTTTGTTCTGTTTGATGTTGCCATAACTTCATTTTGTTCAGACTGCATCAAATACAACCAAAACGTATGCCACACAAGCAGTGCCATAGGAATCAACAATGCAGCAGGTCTAGTGTTCCATACTTATTCAATCCAAACCAAACAAACTGCCTCATTTACCCATCCTTTAAGGTTAATGGTTACAACCACTCCACTTGGCATCTATCTTTTGGCATTGTCTTGCATCAAATAACTTCATTTTCATGCCATTTGCTAAATACCTTAATTCTTCAGTAAATTGTTGTTTCTAACTTCATGGAGTCCTTGCAGCCAGTTCTCCTTTAACTGGATTTACAGTAGAATTTCATAGCATATAAAAAAAAACTTGGAATACCATCCACATTTCATGTGCATCAGATCAAAATTATTCTATTTCTTCTCATTTATAAGATTTTGTTAAAAATTATCCCATTTTCCTCAACATCAAAAATCAGTTTATATGCTATATGAGCATGTTGTCTAAGTGAAAGTCTTTGACATCATTTACACCATCCAGCTGTAGCTTTAAAATATTCATCACCATTAGTCTTGGGAATGGGCCTTCAATCGTAATGGTATTTCTAGTAACTGCATGCCTCTTTGATTACTTCTCCAGAACTAACTTGTTAGATCTAAAGTCATAGTTTGCATAAGGAATTTTTGTTAATAGTACTTGAATTCTCTTTAGATGCCAGACAGTCACCTAGAACTGACTTTTCTTGTGCCAGTCTCACACGTTTCTCTGATGCACAAAATATTCAGCTGTGCTATTTGTTATGTTTCTCTACAAACTCTGTATCTTTTAACCTAAATGCTCCATCATGCACATTACATTGTCCTTTCCCCATATTAATGACAGCTTGAGCTACCCATTAAATGGCAGAACACTGACAATTCTGAAACTTGGACCATTACTTATGTAGATACTGAGCTTGGGTTTTGTTAGAAACACCTAGATAATAATACAGTTTTTGAAATCTCATTAAAGGATCACCACAGCTGAGCAGGTGTCTGTTGTGTGCATTATCTAAGGGACTCTAGGAAAAGCATAGCATTTGCTGGTTTTACAAGTTAAGATTTAATTTAAGATATTTATTTATTGAGATATTTATAATTGCTTGTTTCTTTTTCAGTTTGGCAGCCAAGATTAGAATGGGAAAGAAAATAGAGAAGGGTGGCAACAAGGAAAAAAATGCTTCTGCAACAAGTCAAGATGAAGAAGACCCAAATAAAGCTTTGGGTAATTATTGCCTCACTTTTGCACAATGACTTTTGGAATTTGTATCCAAAGTTTGGGTCTTTTACTAGGGTGAGGTTGGGGAAGCTTGTGCATATAAGAGTAAGGTATCGGGGTCATAACTGAGAAAAACATGAGGATAATGATACTTTGCTGCAGACTTCCAGCATTAATTTTGTTGTTCAGCCACTGATTATAAAATTACCAGCTTTAGGATCTTTTAATTTGCTATTGTCTTTGAAACAAATTTGTATCAAAAATAGTAAAATAGGTAAAATAATATATAAAGGTAGGGCTATAGTTTACACAGGGCTGTGTTTTTGCAGTGCAAAATATTTCTGATTAAAGAAATAGTCAGGTGTTCAGTCATGTAAGACAAATGAGCATTATTACTCCTGCTTGCACCTCATGTTGTTGTTTATTTGTGTTTCAGCATGCCATCAGAACTTTTTATTTTCACCTTGTTTGCACTTAAAAACATAGTAGTGAGTTACACCAATGAAGTTCTCTGACCTGACAGACATTTGTAAAGCAAAATTTTTTAATTATAAAATTAATCTTAAAATGCAGGTATAGACAAGTTAGTCTGTCTAGACACTTCCCTGATCCCTAATATTTTTAGGATTATGCATACTGTTCATAATTCCCAGTACAATTTGTTGCTGAGTGCCCTTGAATTTAATCTCTCCCAGGATGATTTATATTGTATATTTTTCTTCAAAATTGGACATGTAAATATACTTTACATTGTTTTACTATTTATCATGAAATTTTAGGCATTGTTCTTCTTAGTTGAACTCCGACTTCATTTTGGGTCACATTCTACCTATGTCCTTCTGCATTTGTATCTATATTCTATTTTGAGTCACATTCTACCTATGTCCTTCTTCATTTGTATCCATACTCTATTTTGGGTCACATTCTACCTATGTCCTTCTTCATTTGTATCCATACTCTATTTTGGGTCACATTCTACCTATGTCATTCTTCATTTGTATCCATACTCTATTTTGGGTTACATTTTACCTATGTCCTTCTTCATTTGTATCCATACTCTATTTTGGGTCACATTCTACCTATGTCCTTCTTCATTTGTATCCATACTCTATTTTGGGTTACATTTTACCTGTGTGCTTCTTCACTTGAATCCAAACTTGCTTTAGGGTAACATTTTGTCTCTGTAATTCTTCATTTAAATCCAAACTCCTGTTTAGGTCACATTTTGCTGTTTGAATTAATTTTTTAACCATTTTGAAATATGATGTTCATATTGCCATTTTTTTTTCAGTTTGCATCTGTACAGACTTGCTTTCTCTTTCTGGTTTATAAATAAGCAGGGCTCAAAAATTAACAGTAGTCTTCAAGCCCAAAGCTAGTATATTTCTTGTTTGATTAGAAGTTTTAATAATTTCATTAGTCTATTGGCTTGTACTGCTTTGTTGTCACCATTGAGCTAGAAAAGAAAGACGAACAAAGATTCAGCATGACTAATTTAGTATTTCAAAATCTACTATCAAAAGGAAATTTATGTTTAATTCTAGGCCTGCAAAACCAAGATGTTTCCATGTGATCAGAAGTAAATTTGAATATGTAAATACAAATGCTACAGTATGTGGCATTTCTTATTGTTACATTCATCACTCTAATACATGTAATTAAATTTTGTGCTTTGGTCATCTTTTTGCAATTGTCATTCTTATTGTTATCCACTCTTTTTTCCCTCACATACTCTTTTATTCTCCTTCTTAATTCATAGATTAATAACATCTTAGTATGGCTAGGTTAGGTGAGTTGGGTTAGTTGGGTTATTTTGGAAATGTAAGCTGTTACTTTATGGTTTCAATTCAGAACATTTCAGACTTAACTTATATTCCATTTCTGTCTTAACTGATACATCTAGAAATTTAATCTTTTCTTTGAACCATCTAAATTAAGTAGTGTATTATCATAAATAGATTTTGCATCTTTTTAAAAATTATCTCAGATTTTCAAAAAAGTTAATTTCATATTAAAAGTATATTTCTTTTGCTAAAAATGTACACATATTGGATTGTCTTGCAGAACCCTACATCTGTACAGGTAATTTCCAGGCTGACTTTACTGAACTGTGCCGGCGTAATAACATGGCAGTTATACCCCCTGTTGTGCTTCGACCACGGCCACCAGGTATGTCCATACAGCCTGAAACTAAACCAGAGAAGGGTGGTGGAAAGGGGAAACAACCCCAGCCTGAACCAGAGCCTGACCCCGAGTTAAATGAGGATGGAGGTAGAATAGTCATTATGTGGCACAATCTCAGCACGTCACTGAATTTCTGGTGACACTTTCTGTTGCACCCTTTGCATTCTATTTCAAATTCATATGCATCTGTCATTGAATATTTCCTAGAATAATCTGTAATCATCCTTTGAGAATTGGATAATTTTTCTCTGTGACTTTTCAATCATCATCCTCATTTTTCCTTTAGAAATTACACACTAAATTTGCATTCTTATTTGATCTAGGTACATCTTCTTGCCTTTTACTATTCAGTATATTAATCTCACATTGTTCTGTTCAAAATTTTTGGCATCGTTTTAAAATCTATTTGATTTTACTTTCTTTTAACTGTTATATAATTACATTAATATTAGAGCGATTAGTTTGCCTTCAAAATGGAAAATCACTTTTGCAGGATATAATGTCCATTCATGTGATCATCTTAAAGTTTGTGTTATAATCAGAATAAAGAAACATTAAAAATATATTTCAGTAGAATTATTATATAAGATTTTGATTTATTGACAGAGACCAACTGTGTCAACGTCAGACAGTTTATCATCTCTTTTGGATAAGTATACAGCAATGGAGGCGAAATGCCAAACTCATTGCTATGGTTTGAAATAGCCTTGTTGCAAAAAGCAGTAAATACTGGACTTGCTTTACAATTTGTCCATTACATTTTTATGTTTGCTGCTTTACTTTTAGCCAGTTGAAGATGTTTAAATCTGTCAGTACTAGAAATGGTGTTACATACTGGATTCCTGTTATTATCTTTAACGGAAAGTTCAAAGTTTAGTCTTTGTAATTCTTGGTGTCTGCTGTATAATTCCATCATAGATTTAAACTGAAGTAGACAATCAAGGTCAAAGTAACTGTTCATTGCCATTTTTTTGATGACTTACTTTTGATCTTATGCATATTGAAGATAGTTGAGAAGATGGTTGAGAACAGACACTAAAGTGTGGTGCAGCTCATTTGCTGCTAAGGAAAAGCATTGTATACTATACATTTGTACTCTCAGCATAAAGGTCATTGACCTGTGTCTTTTGTGTTGTATTTTTATGTGAGTGTCAGACATTCTTTTGGCTTCCATGACATTGTTGCTTAGCATATTAAGATTTCTGACAAACTTACAAACAAACTATTCATTAGACATTGAAATTAGTTTTCTATTCCTTGTAAACTCAGAAGTATTATAACTGTGTTTTGGTCAACAAAATTATGTTGATTGGTAAACATTGTTTTTAGTGTGGAAAATAGGATCTAAATATCATTATCATGTCTGGCACAAAAATCATATATTTTATTTTAAGATCTTGTCAGATATTCTCTGTATATCATAAGTAATTTTACTGCACCTTTTATACATAGTTTAGAGCATCAGTGATTTCCATGGTATTGCAGACTTTCAACAACTTTTTTACTTTCACTTGCCACTAGTTCAAGTATGTGAATTTCTATCCCTGCTCAAAGTAATGGTCCAGTTTCTACAACTAATACAACCATGTCTGTGCAGTCACAAGGTTGTCATAATAAACTAGAATTTAATTCCCAGTTTTAGATTAAAAGCAACACCTACCTTGAGCTATCTTTGTTGCATTGAGATTGTGCTGGCTGAAATGACTTTCTCTGTCTCTTTCTCACTTGCTACATGCTGTTTTCTTTAACAAAATTTGAGTGTTTTTTTTTTACATTGATATGGTATATTATTTACATTGATCTAACATAATTCAGTAGTTTTAAACTGAGGATTTTGTTAGCTGTGGAAAGTTTTGTTTTGGTTTGATATCTAACTCTGGAAGTTTGGGTTCTTTATCATTTGTATTGTGTGGTTTATTAACATTAAATTAGTGTAGTTGTTGGTTGACATCCTTCAGTATTGTTTATGCAGAACATCTTTTAACCAACTGTTAGTAAATGCAAGAGATCATACTAATAAAATTTAGAAGCACTTAAAATGTAAAATTTGTTAAATGTTTCCTTTCATGTAATGGCAAGCCAATTAATTATGTTACTTGTATGTTAATTACAGCTTGGATTAGTCTAGCAGGCAAATGTATAAAAAGGGCATGATCTGAGCATCAGCTTTTTGTCATAACACCAGTCAGCAATTTTTTTCTGATTAATTTTGTATTGAAATGTGTGATAATTTTGTAATTGTCTTAAATTAATTAAATTCCAAGTCCTATGACCTCTCAAAATTGAGTCAGAGATCATTATATTTATCTGACATGACAGAAGGCTCCAAATAATTCTTCTTGAGAATGGTTTAGGAAATGATCATATTGGAGTTACTTTTTAACTTAAGGCTTAACAAATATCATTTATATCTGCCTTTATAACTTTACTCCCATAACATTGGTAGCTGTATGAAAATGTGTGTAATGTCTACAATTATTCCATAGCATTGGTAGCTGTATGAAAATGTGTGTAATGTCTACAATTATTCCATAGCAATTGTAGCTGTATGAAAATGTGTGTAATGTCTAAAATAATTCCATAGCAGTGGTAGCTGTATGAAAATGTGTGTAATGTTTTTATATTCCATAGCATTGGTAGCTGTATGAAAATGTGTGTAATGTCTACAATTATTCCATAGCAATGGTAGCTGTATGAAAATGTGTGTAATGTCTACAATTATTCCATAGCATTGGTAGCTGTATGAAAATGTGTGTAATGTCTACAATTATTCCATAGCATTGGTAGCTGTATGAAAATGTGTGTAATGTCTACAATTATTCCATAGCATTGGTAGCTGTATGAAAATGTGTGTAATGTCTACAATTATTCCATAGCATTGGTAGCTGTATGAAAATGTGTGTAATGTCTACAATTATTCCATAGCATTGGTAGCTGTATGAAAATGTGTGTAATGTCTACAATTATTCCATAGCAATGGTAGCTGTATGAAAATGTGTGTAATGTCTACAATTATTCCATAGCATTGGTAGCTGTATGAAAATGTGTATAATGTCTACAATTATTCCTTAGCATTGGTAGCTGTATGAAAATGTGTATAATGTCTACAATTATTCCATAGCATTGGTAGCTGTATGAAAATGTGTATAATGTCTACAATTATTCCATAACTTTGCTATTTACATCAAAGTTGAAATAAGTCTTAAATGTATTTTCCAGTTTTAAGGAATACAGCAAATTATAATTTGTCATCATACTGTTAGATCAGTGTGATAAAATTGGTATTTGTGTGTATCCCACATCTAGACTTTAAAGCCATATAATAATTACCTGTTTCACCCATCTTCCTCTCTGTCATACAGTCTATATGTCCTGTCATTCACATCGCTTATAATCACCAAAGTTCTGCAAAATTTTTCACATGTAATTTGATGTCATTTGACTTGTTTGTTACACATAGATTTTCCTTATGAAGGTTGGTATGGTATATTCAGTTCCAATTTCAATGCAATTATTACTGTTTCCCATCCATTTAACAGACCTCTACAGCAACAACAGGTCATTATAACCAGCATAGCTGGGCTTTTATGTTTTTTGTCTTGTCAGCTACATTCTGGCTGGAGTAATGGATCATAACAATTCATATCATCACATGGGAACTTGGTTGTAACCAATATAGTACAAGAACCAATGAACATATTCTGATTGAATTTGTTATGACCATTTTGTCATGTGCCTTTTATGAGTTTAATATTATCTATTCCATTTTATCACCTTCTTAAACAAATCTAATTTGATCATGGAAATGTGGAATGTTACTTCAGTATTAGTGGTCTCATGTGGCCAAGTGGTCTGTGGTGCTTGCCTCTACTGATCTCTGCGATCTCAACTCTGCTTGGGTTCAGGTGTTGGGATTATGTGAGAAATCATGCCAGTATCTTCCCAAAATTTTCCTGGGTTCTTCCTTCACCAGATATACTGGCTGCCAGTATATCATGTGCTGAAAACTTACATTAAACCGATAAAACCACAACCATTTCAATATATTTTGGTTAAGAACACTGTCTCCTGTACCTATTTATGCTGTTTGTGGGTTTAGTCTTCTATACCATTTAAAGCCCCTGTCAATCAAGTTGCATGTTTTCAGTATAACTTAAAAACCATGAAACATATTATGATGTGATTATTATTTCAAAGACCTGGATATGTCTTTTATGAGTTTTGTATTGTCCACTCCATTTTGGACATAATTATGGCCCATGTTAAACAGCTTCATATATTTACATGGCATCTTTAGAATTTCTTGAAAAAGGTGGGTTATGTCCATTCTGCATAATTTAGAGGAGTTATGGCCCCTGAATGCCCATCTTCTTCTGACATTACTTTCCCCACACAAGTTCCTCTGTTGAATGCCTCATGGAGCAAACTTTAGTAAGCTTGATCTTTTCCAGTGCATCCATTGATAACAGAGATCTAGTAATCTTGTTTTTAAGTAATTCATATAGTTTCATCATTTTTCTTTAGAACAGTTACAATCCATATAAAATTGACTTTTTAAAAATGAAACCTTCCCATTGACTCTTGAAGTCAGAAAGGGTGGATTGTTTACCGTCCATCAAACTTCTGCTTTGGAGTTAAATGTTTTACAGCTGATTAAAACATGTTTATATTAAGCTGTAGCCTTTCTTTACTACTTAATTGGTGCTGTCTTCCCACTCTTGCAACTGCACTTACATTTAATCAGTTATTGTTTGGTTTAGAACTTGATGCTCAAATTATTGATAAAATGCTGTAACTTTCAATATATTTTTCTGCTGTTCAGAGCATGCTGACGCTCCACCCAAGACATATGTTGTGAAGGAAAACAAGTTTGAATATTTTAAACCAACAGTCCAGGTGGAAATGGACAACCCTGATAAACCAGACACTGTCTCAGAAATCTATATACGAGGTAAATATCCAAATTAATGCTTTTCATAAACAGATAATTATGTCAGTTGTGATATGGTATTTTTATTCACCTCATTGATGTGTTGTTACTCTTGTCTGTCTGTCCAGTTAATCGTTGCAATAAGGTTATAGTGGAGTGGTGTTCATGTTTCATGAATACACTTTTATAGTTTATAATTCTTTGCTTTTCTATAATATGTGATCTAAACAAGAGTGCCATCTAGTCTGTTGGAGACAGAATGAAAAATAATAAAAAAATTTCTAGTGATTAGCACTGTGCATATACATTTTTTAAAATAAGTTTTTAAATACATTGTTATTCTAAATCATTATGAACCATTTCAAAAGTTCTTGTTTAAAGTTAGAAGAACTTTATAGAAGAGTTATAAATCAGTGATACCATCTAAAACACTTTTTGTTATCTGTTTCTCCAAAACAACCACAGGTACTACTATCTTCTGAGGTATATTATTATTTTCATGAACAATTCATGGAGTTTCCTTTTAACAAAGGGTTGCTAGGGCAGGGTTTGTATGCTTCCTTAGAAACTCTGAAAGGTACTAGTGTTTAGCTTTTCTAGACTTTAAAAATTTATGTTGTAGTTTTAAAGTCCTTGAAAATCACTTTGTTTCCCATTAAAATTATTTTGGGTCATTTTTTTATTATACGACTCCAAGAATATGAACCTCATTGGTTCATTGATGTATTCAGTTGTATTTCCAATCCCTTGTGTCTTGTCATATTAGTTTTGTATCACTTGTTAGTTGATGCATGATTTTCACTTTTACTGTCTGTATTTGAGGTCCTAAAAATGTATTTTTGCATTCCTGGGAATCCTGGAAAAGGTTTTGAATTTCATTTGATTGGATACATATAATCTCTGGCTTAGGGTTTATAATAGGTGTCATTCCAAAAGAGTAAATAATTATTATTCCTAACAGTACCAAACTGTTCTTACAGATGTACAGTATAGATTTCTTAAGAATCAAAATATGAAGTCTGACATATACATGTAGAAAAATGTAGTACAATCTCTGAAAACTGAGTCTTGGGTCAGAACTGTAAGCTGAAGATCCAGAAAGCAGAAATCTTTACTACAGAGAGCTGAGAACTTGCAAGCTAAGTTATTTTTGGTGTAATTGAGAAAAAGAACTGATGTATAAGAAATATATAAAAAAAATATTGTGTGACATTTACCTGAAATATTTACTAAACATTTTCTTCTCTATGAATGCAGTTTACAACTTATTATACTTTTTGAACAAATGAGATGTTATATTTATAACTTTAAGGCTCCACAGACATAGTCCTCTGCTTGGTGGAGTCCTGAGTATTCACATAGTTAGGCCTCTGCTTGGTGGAGTCTTGAGTATTAACAGACATAGTTAGGCCTCTGTTTGGTGGAGTCCTGAGTATTCACATAGTTAGGCATCTGTTTGGTGGAGTCCTGAGTATTCACATAGTTAGGCCTCTGCTTGGTAAAGTCCTGAGTATTCACAGACATAGTTAGGCCTCTGCTTGGTGGAGTACTGACTATTCACAGCCATCTGGCTGTCCATCCATCCATTTCTCCAGTCATCAACAATTTGGTTTCTGTTGGATAACTTTAGTGGGCATAAGTTGATCTGAGCCAAATTGTCATGCCATATTTATTTTGATTTGACACTAAAAGAGTTTGATCTTCAACCATTTATATCGTCATTTAGAGAAGTTATGGCCCCTGATTGCTTTAAATGTACATTTTGTTTTTGCCACTTCACTTTACCTAAGATTGTTTGATTTCATCCAAAATTTATTAGGCAGTTCTACCATAATTAACCAAGATAGCTGATCCCTCCAAACTTTGGGACTCCATATTTTCAAGATTTGTAATAATTTTAAATAGTACAAAATCTTTTCAGACACCAAAAAAGTTTTTGAAAGCTGATGAAAAATAATTCCATTTGGAATGTAAATTAACTGTACTATAAAAGAAACTAATGATTGAATGGTCAGCCCTCAGGCCATGAAGCCACGTTGATTACCTTTATTATTATGTGGATTAACTGAAGTCATTGTCGATAGGCAGCCAAAAAAATAGATCCATAAACAAAATGAATTGTTTTAGGCAATGATATAGGAAAAGCACCTTTCATCTTGAGACAGTTGGCAGAATTAATGAATCACTTTAATAATTGTAAAACCAATGGTCATCAGTGTTACATCAAGTTGACAAGATGTTGTAGGCTACATTTATATTTGCCACTGGAGAGCATACAAAGGGAAATGTCTAGCAGTCATGCACAAAATTTTTGTTCTTAATAAATTTAATTACCTTTTGTGATATCAGATGTTTAATTTGTATGTGGGGTATTATCTCTGCTCTTTGTCACTAAACTGAAATGGGTTTACATTTACTTCTGATTAATATGCAGTCATCATCAAGACGTTCATGTAGTCTCAGTTTTATTCAATGACTTATTTCCCTTTTGCATCATAATTTATTTTAGATGTATATGTTGTTATTTAGACTTTATTCCTAAAATCAAAGTTCAGATGATGGTATTTCCACATGTAATTTCCTTATCCAGTGTAAGTGATTTTGGCCCCATTATATATTGTGGGCTATGATTGCCATATATAGAGTATTTGTCAAGATCACTCCAAGGCTTTTTGAAGCAATATATGGATGTCTTTCCAATTTTCAGATCTAAGATAATAGGAATAAATGCATGTTATTTTGGTGAGACAGTATAAGATAATGTTATGAAAAAGTTAATATTAGACCTAAGCTATATTTGCAGACCAAGTTTCCACCCAAATGTTTCACCATAGCAGTACGTGTACATGACAAATAGTTGCTAATGAAAAGAAAAACAAACATTGTAAATGTAACTGGATTAAATGTAACCCTTTTTAAAAGAACATTGAAATATTATCAAGCATGTGCTTTATATTGGCAAGCAAATGCAGTAAAATCCATTATAACATGATTCTTATGGTCCAAAGAATAACATCAAAATTTATGCTGGATCATGTAAAAAACATTATGTGAAAAACTTCCTCATAGAAAATGTGCATTGAAATTTCAATGTCATCATTTTTAACTAATTGATCATATGTCCTGTTAGGGATATGAATAATCAGCTTTCAGAAACTATGTATTTATGTTAAAAAGAGAGGTCACTTTAAATTAAAAAATGGGAGCCATGCTGTAATCACATTGTAAGTGGAATCACATTATAGTGAATCATGTTATAAGGGGTTTTACCTGTATATAATGTAAACTTGTTTACCTACCTTGATGTTGTACTTGCTGGACTCGTTGGTACATATTATTTAGGATAAAGATAATAATTTTCTAGACACTATGCAAAAAATTGATTATTTTCATCATTTTGCTACTCAGACAGAGAGAATTAATTATAATTTAGTGTCCTTTTATTTGAGTCAATGATGGAATCATGATGAGACAATTAATGATTTCATTCTATGAGGTAATTTACAGGAGTTATTCCACATGGTTGCCCATCAACTTGACTAGGTTTCCTTTGCATATCTTTAAAAATTATTTTGGATTTCAGTAAAATTTGGTTTATGGCCTTATGTTAATCATTCTTTGAATGAAGTAAATTTCCAGGGTTCAACATTATTATTGACAGGAGTTACACTCCATGATCAAGCATCTCCAAATTTGGTTTTTCAAGTACTATGTTACAAAGGGTTGTTGATTTTCAACTATTTGGCATGTAGCTTTATGCTGATGACAGCTTGAGTTTATTGGTTTTCATTGTTCCAGTGACATTTAAAGGAGTTATGGCCCTTGAATTTCCAAACTCCCAACTTTGATCTCTCCAGTATAATATGCCTAAGGATTACCAGATTTGTTAGCATGCCCTTATGAGACACTGAATTAGTTTCATTTTTACCATTTACATACTATACTGGCTTTCTGGGAGTAATGACCCTGAATTCCCACCCCTGATTGTTTCTCCTCCTAACTTTAGTTTTCAGCATTGCTTCCCCAGGCATTGTTTGATCTCGACCAAATTTGATCTGCAGTTTTATATTGATGAGACATTTGATGAGTTGGTTTCCACACCACCATTCAGCATGGTTAATGCATCTAAATTCTCATTCTTCTGATTTTATTTTCCAACAGAAGAGCTTTAGTTTAAGACCTTGCAGAGCAGATTGTGATTAGCGAGGTCCTTTGTGATGTACCCTTTGCAAATGGTTATAATGTTCCCTATATTGATGTTTGTTTTATCATTTTCAGGTTGGAAAATAGATGATATCATGATGGGCACACTACGACAGTGTTTACCTTTACTTGAAAAGTTACATACTATCAAGTAAGTTATATAATGTACACATATATGCAAAGTTTGGGTTTCTCTCAGTTTTGTTAAAACTATGTATGCATGTATGTATGTATGTATGTATGTATGTATGTATGTATGTATGTATGTATGTATGTATGTATGTATGTATGTATGGATGGATGGATGGATGGATGGATGGATGGATGGGTGGGTGGGTGGGTGGGTGGGTGGGTGGGTGGATGGGTGGGTGGGTGGGATGGATGGATGGATGGATATATATCCAACTTCATGTGTTTTATCCATGGTTTGAAATAGAAGCCTGTCAGCTTTTGTGCAGCTCAAGTGAAGATCACTCGAGCTAAAAATGTAATTTTCCTTTTCTGCATCACTTGTTTTGTTTCCTGGACCTACTTTTGTATCAAACTTAAAAGGTTTATTACATTTAGGAAGGGGCAGCACTCTAATGATTCTGAATCCAAGAGAGAGATGCAAGGCAACTTAAGCAAATATTGTTCATATTTGGGTTCAGCTAAATAAGTCAATCCACTAGATCTTTATTAATATTTTTATGAGTAATTTTCACTTAGGCAGAGGCACCTCCTTATTGATTTTCAAGCCCATGGTGTCAAAGGTCAAGGTCACAAGGGTAACATTATTTTTTATGGATCCACATGATAAATATTTATTGCTCAAGTTTTCTGCACCCAATTTTTCTCAACTTCATAGTTGCATTGTATATTCTGAATGCTGCTCCATATAGAGTCTAGTCAACAGGTCAAAAGTCAAGGTAATTTGATCAGAACTTGAAAATGCATATTAATTTGACATATTGTAGAAACTGTGGCTTTCTGGGACAGAGTTTTGTTGACATTTCTTGATTTTAATGTTTCTCATATTATTGATTATCAGTTATATGATGAGAATTATAGACAGATATTTGGAACTGGAAATTACTGACCCATATATGCTGTTATCCTTGACCTGAGAACTGTTTCTTTGTAGAGGCCAAATTATCGACAGTACTAAGTCTATGGAGATAACTTTCAAGATGAAAGGGACAAAATAGAAAGGACAATAGGTATATGCTGTATATCTGAAGATATACTTGTACACTTTTATCTTCTTATATATATATATATATATATATATATATATATATATATATATATATATATATATATATATATATATATAGTTATGTGTATTGATTATGAAAATTGCCCATTGGCAAATTGCAAAAGAAATTGCAAAAGGTCTGGTGTTTTTAAAAGGTTACATTTTGTCACATACCTTATCTATAGCTTATACAGTATCATATATTAGTATTCCATATTAACTGTATTATATACAGTATCCATATATTTCCATTAATTTGCATCCATTTTATTCATAGTTTCTGGAATACAGGTCTGACAGGAAACACAATTCACACTTTGGCCTCCTTTCTTCCTCAGTGTCCAAACCTCAAGTAAGTATATGTATGAATTTGCCTCTAAATATCTTTCCCAGTATCAAAACTTAGTAACTGTTCATGTATGATATGGCCTCTTATCTTCAAGTAAGTACATGCATGCAAGAAGTGGTCTCTTTTCTTCCTCAGTGTCAAAAACCTCTAAGTATATTCATGAATTGGCTTCTTTTCTATGGGTTTATTGGGCGATATGCACTGGCAGAAAACTTGGGAAACATCATTTCAGAATAAAATCTAACTTATGGAAGAGGAAAATACAAATTGAATAAAAACTTTTAATGCATTAAAAACACAGTGTTTATACAGCAAATCAGAAACTGTAATACCTATACAGGTTATTAGGACTTGCATGAAAGTGGAAGAAATGTACTTGCTTGTAAACAATGACAGTAAACAACATTGATGTACATTTTGCTTGGCAGTGGGTAATATTTAATTTAACCATATTATTTTCAAATTACTAAAATCCAATTAACTGTAGAAAAAGGTATTGCATAATTAATACTATAATGAAATGGATGCATACCTCTTACACATCCTGAATGGAATAGTAGCATGAAAACATACAAATATTTGAATTGGCAGTATTTGTTTGTACTGCAAAGATCTAGTTTCTAACATCATCCTTTAATTTATCAAATTTGTTTTGTATGTCATGTATATAAGATCTATACAATGACCCCTACTCTGCATAAATCAGATGTTTAATAATACATCAACTCAACAAGTACGCATATATGGTATTTTGTAAACTGCTAGCAGTACAGTTGGTTAGTGAAAAGTATCTTTAATTTGGGTTGCACTCCAGTTTTAAAAAAAAAATCTTTTCCTGACATGTACATAATATGTTGTCTGCTTAAGGTTTAAAAATTTTGATGAAAACTACCAAAAACAGGGACTTCTTTCCAGTATACCAAAAACTGCAACTTCCTTCCAGTATACCAAAAACTGCAACTTCTTTCAAGTATGCCAAAAACTGACTTCTTTCCAATATACCAAAAACTGGGACTTTTTTCCAGTACACCAAAAACTGCAACTTTTTTCCAGTATACCAAAAACTGTGACTTCTTTCCAGTATACCAAAAAAGCTGGGACTTCTTTCATCTCTTTTGATCCAAAATAGAATTCTTTTTCAGTGTTGCTGGTTGTTTTATTATATTATTAGCTCTTGGATCTCCAGCATGAGAACTAGCAATTATACCTCACAACTATACTTATATCAACATATAGAGATTTAAGTGCCTTAAAAATATGGCCTAGCAATAGATGCAATTTGAAATTGAACTGGCTTAATGTTTTATAATTGCACTAAATTAAATTTAATCCTGAAATGAACTTTTAAGTGGAACTTGTCATGCTTCAAAGACTGATACCTCTATGTCAGCATATTTGTGTGACAGTTATGTTGCAGTCTAAGAAATTTAGTTTTTTAATTTTCCAATAAAAAAGGGGAAACACCTCATGCCATTTATAATTGTAGCTGAGTGGTCAGTGTAGGACAGATAAGATTTGTAAAAATAGTCAGGTGTTCTGACTTTAAAACAGAGTATTTTTATTGATCTGATTTTTAGAATGTAATTGGAGAAACATTTTCATCCATTGAACAAAAATAAATATTTTTAAATATTAAAATATTGTACATCATCTCATCAGAGCATTAACTTGTCATTTGTACTCTCCTTATCTCTTTATATCTACCACAAGTATTTGTAGCATTTCTTAGGAGAGCATTGCTTAGATTTTATTTGTTGCAGTCCTCATTATTGTTGATCTTAACACTTAGGAGATCAGGCATGGGTACTTTAGGAAAAGATGGCTATAATCTTACGAGTTTACATCCGGGTCTCTGCCAGAGGTGCAATCAGGTAAGTCTTGCTAGAGAAGATGCACCTATCCATTACAATATTGATACACAATGGTGCATCACTCTTGTGCAAATCCATTGTAAGTCACATGATCAGTCTTAGTCACTGATGAAGACAGTGCAGTATTGCCAAAAATTTCAAATACTTAAGATATTTATGTTTTGAGTATGGGAAATTACTAATGATAATGAATTATCCAGAGAGAAGGAAAGCAAATTTTTCAGTTGTAAAATTATACAACTTTCGGATTTTTGTGCTATGCAATGTAAGGTTGTTTCTTCATCCTCAAACATTACCTGACTCGAGATAAAATGAGTGCATTTTTCAATTCAGAGCAGTATTTACAAACCAGATGGGGATTTTGTTTGTTTACTTGAAATGTTGAGCAGAGTTTATGACAGATGAGATACATTGCACTTTTCCTTCACAGGACTGTAATTTTAGATGCAAATGCCTCCAAGGAAGAGATGTGGTATGAACTGATACAAGATGAAAGCCCGTAAGTAATTTGCATCTCTCAGCAAGTATCGGATACAGTGCTATCATATTTGAATATTTGAAGTTAACCAGGGACAGTTCAGGTGTTAAATATACACAGACCTAAATCTGTATGAAAGGTTTTGTGTATACAGCAATCACCCAAAAAGTTATACAGTTACTATTTTTATTTGTGTATTAGTTGGGTCCAGCTGTTAACAAAATTAACCCTGATCTAACATTGCATAATGTGTAAACTGATCAGAGTTGATGTTTTCTGTTTTGATTACTTCTAACAGACTGCATAGACCTAGATTTGTATGTACATTATTCAATGACAGATCTGGGTCAATGCAGTTTGTAGTTGAGTCTGATTCATACATGAGAACTGATGGTCATTTTGGTCTGGCTGTGTGTTACCAATTTTAGTTCTTTTTATGACCAATGTGACACAGTAAACAAATGCAGCTCCTTTGACTTTGTGTAGTCTATAATATTCATGTCTTTACACATGTTTTTAATACAAAATATCACATCAAGTAGATAAGAGTTATTGAGCTTCTAACCATCAAGTAATAGTAGTATCTACTGAGTTTTGACACATTATGTTTGCTTGAATCCATTTAAGATTTTGGAAGAGTGTGTTATGCTTTAACCCAGTATGACTGTCTGTCTGTCCATTTTTCCATTGTTTGACTGTCTGTCTGTCCATTTGTCCTTTAACTTTTCCATTTCTGTATGATTTTAGTTCTTCTACAGCATGTACCTTCATCAAATTTTGTGGATAGTTTGCACTTTGGGTAAGAGAGAAGCAATTTGAGTTTTATTTAAAAGAAAGTCAAATGTCAAGGTCAATGACTGAAAGAAGAAACCTGGTTTCCACATAGTAACATTGTTCCATATCACATGCCAGCATCACACTTTCACCCTGGGTAAGGAATAAACTTGTTGGTTTATTTAGGGGAAAGTCAAAGGTCAAGTTCACTATTTCTGAAGAAAGATAAAAATGGTTTCTGCTCGATAACATATGTTTTACATGATAGACCAGGACCTAACATTGTGGATAGTTCAGACTTGGGATAAGGGAAAAGTGTATTGATTTGGAGATCAAAATGTTGATGGTCAAGGCCATTTACTGAAAGAAATATAATAGTTTCTACATGAAAATCTGAGTGCTCAGCCATGTATGTTCACCAACATTTGTGGATGGATGAATTGCATGTTGGGCAAACAAGAAGTAAGGTGGCACTCACCAGTTATTATGTACTTTTGAGAGAGTGATGTATGTAAGATGAAGTTGTTTGCATTTTAAACATGCACAGTAGAGAGAATTTTGGCATCCCTATATACTACTTTCATGTAATGTGGCTGAAATTTCTTTGGATATTGTACTTTTGGATATTTTAAATGATCTTACCACACTGCTAACTAAAATGACTGAACCCTTGTGCTCCAAAAATCAACCTGAATTTGTCTAAAGTACTCTATCCTTGGCAGCTATTAAAATAGGGAAAATGAATTTTGCCAAACTAGACAATACCAGCATCTAAAAGTGCAATGAATGAATTACCAAATACATAAAATGTAAAAAAAACTTATTGGCTCTTTATTTTACAATTTACCTCTGAAGTTTGAGAAGTGAAAATGAGCAAGTAGAGCTAGCACTTTTTTGAAAGGTGCACATCTGGAGCAAGGCCAAACTGTATACTCTCTAACCCATATTACACCCACCAATCATACACCTAAATAAAGGGAATGAAAGGTTCTTTGAACAATACCTATGATATACAAAGTCTTTTTTAAATAGCCAGTATAACTAGTGAGGAAACCAGGGAAAATTCTTTTTCTTTAAAATTCTAATCCTATGCTAAATACAAAACTGTAGAGCACCACCTTAATTTATTATGCATCAGAGGTTAAGGTCATTGGCTGAAAAAATTAAAATGGTTTCTGCACAATGATCAAATTCAGATGGATACCTTTGATTTCCAAACACACATGTCAAAGAAATCCCACAATTTATATTATGAACAATTATCACCTAGACACCTTGAAATCTTCGTAATGCCTCAAAGTAATCTTTGAGCAGTTCTTTGTTTTTCTAGCTGACTAACTCTGCTAATTTTAAAAGTTAGCCGTCATATACCGATAATTCCAAAATAATAACACTTTTGCGACTGCGTGGTCACATGGTATAACTGGGGCATAATAGCCATATTTGTTATTGCCATTTTAGAAGAGCTTTTTGTGTCGAACAAAACAGTTATTATAGCGACTTTTAGTAATATTATTTTTGGATTTAAATAAATATTTAAGAAAGAGTAATGGGCAAAGGTACTAAAGTGGGGGTGCATGCTAAACAACAAAATGATAATAATGCTTGTTGCAAGTTGTGTGAACTGGTGCTTTCTGCAAAAGGTGGAAACATAAGTACTTCTCATTGGATCACATCACATCGACATTGATAAGAATGAGAGTGCAAATAGTACTCTGAGCATTGCTTCATTCTTGGTTGGAAAACCAAACTTATCAAAAGCCAGGACCTTACAAATTGATCACAGAATTGTGACCTTTATTGCACAAGATGGGTGGCCAATAAGTATTGTGGATGGAGAAGGTTTTAAAAGCCTAATTAATTTTGTGGACATCTTTGCTGAACATTGCATATATGTGTGTGACTGCTCATTGGATAAATCCTGTGTGGGAACTAGAATTGGCAATTTTGTAGACAAGAGAGACTATGGAAAGACACACTGGGCAAAATATCAGTGTTTGTCTGAGTGATTGTGCCAATGAGTGGAACATTCCAATAAATAAACTAGCTGCTACAGTTCATGACAATGGATCTAATATGAATGCAGCCATGAACTTGCTGGATGACTGGCCAGATCAACTTTGCTTTGCGCAAACATTGCAGTTGGCAATTAGCACTGGTTTAAAAGTGAAATCCATATCCAGAATGCTTGGTACATCCAGGAGATTATCTGCACATTTCAAACGCAGTACAGTTGCAACTCTAGCTTTGCATGAAAAACAGAAAAATAATGACACCACTACGATTTCAGAAGTTATAATAGATTGTTCTACAAGGTGTATTTTGACTCTTGATATGTTGTAACACCTCATCAAATTACGGTGGGTGATCGGTGCAGTTCTTCTGACCCTCAGGTAACAGTCCGCAGCATTGCTTCTACATATGAAATGACGGACAAAAACTGGTCATTGGCTGAAGCTCTCATACCAATACTAAAGCCTTTTAAGCAAGTTACTGTCATGTCATCTGGACAAAAGTAACCATCTATCTTGTCTGTGTATGTGCACTTGTACATAATAATGAAAAACATTTCCAATTTAAAACCAGATGATGCAGCTGCAATTAAAGAATGTAGGAAGGCAATCACAAATGAACTTCAAACGTGCTATTATCCTACCCGATACAGCGTGCTCAATGCAGCTAAGGCTGCAGTTGTCGATCTGCATTATAAACTTTTTAAGTTTTTTAAAGAAGCACTATGTATGCTGCTGTCAGACAGGATTTGATGGCAGTAGTAATCCCAGATCCACTGACTGTGTCACAAACTAATGATGCTATCACTGACAAAATGGATGAACCAGAATCAAAGAGACAGAGACTGGAAAATGTCGAAGAAAATAATATATTTTATGATCTCGCTTTTCTGTGTGTCACAGATGACAATGCTTCATCAGTAGATAAATTGTCAATATATCTATTGGAGATGCCACTTAATGGTAATGGTGACATTCTTCAGTGTTGGAGAGACAATACACGTTATCCCAGGCTGGCAGCCCTTGCATGAAAGTATCTCTGTATTCCTGCGACGTCGGTTCCATGAGAAAGTGCATTTTTGATGACTGGGCACGTTATAAAAAGAAACGTGCATCGCTGTCACCAGATATGGTTAATATGTTAGTTTTTTTTAACATAAACTGGAAAATCTGTTGCGACCAATGATCATGTTCTTGTTGACTATGACAGACTGGCATTATTGAGAGTTGCTAAATTCTTTCTGAGTTTTTCTCATAAAAAATGAAGACATTTACAAACATTATATTATCTAGTTTGAATCATTACTATTGTGTAGTGAATTCAGTTTTTGGTCTCCTCACTCTCTCTTTCACACACACACAAAGACGTTTTAAACGCATTACTCTTGACATGTGGTAAAGCTGCTTTACACACATGCGTGGGTAATTTAAATCTTTGGTCAAAAGCTGATGAATAAAAGTGGTCTGTTATAACAAGGACTTATACTTTAAGAAAAGATGAGTGTTCTAAAGGATTTAACACGGCTGATCACATTGATCATTAAAAGTTGGATTATACCTACGATCTGTGTACAAAGGTCATTCTAAATTAAATTTATTAATTAATGGTGTGCAGTCAGATCATTCACAGCTACATTGGTGTGGATGCATCAGCATTACACGGTTAACCTCTATCGCCATACAAAATATTAAAGAAATGGGGATAACAATTAGTTAGTCTATGGTTGTACATGTCATTCATGTGCTAACGGGTACCTGTTAAATTTCGCAACGGGTACCCGGGTTGGTTTTTCATGATTTTTGACAGCCCTAGTTAGAGTGATTACAAAGGTTGGTTCTAATCCAACCCAAATATAAACAAAATAGGAAGATAAATGACTCAAACATTAATAGATAGTGCAGCAACAATATGCTCCCAAGCCTTTCTTCCCTTCTACAGTTCAAATATGCATGGAAACTTTACATTCACAGGCTGACATATGTCAACTACCCAGGTGAGCAATATTTGGCCCACTTGAGCCTCATGTTAAATTTGGTATACAGTTATTATGTGTGTTGTATGGGTATTCTGCCATTAAAGAAAATTCATTTCAGTTAAAATAGGAAATAATTATCCATCATATCACATCCTTTGTTGGTTAATTTTGTAGAATTGTGAATCTTTCCCTGAGGCATTGTGGGATAACAGATGAAGGTGCATCAATGATTGGTCGTTGCCTTGGTAGTACAAAGAAGTCAAATGTCAAGCTGCTTTCCCTCAATCTCAGCAACAATAGGATATCTGATAAAGGAGCTGCTGAAATAGCACAGGTATTTGCAACTAGTTTTACCATACAGGTATTTGCTGACTTGCCTGAATTTGAATTCATTTATTTTAATTATTTTTAATTTAATTTGTTTTCGTGGAGACAAAAAATTGATAAAATTATTTGTTTCAAAAATTAGATAATTGAATTATGAATTTTTAAATGAAACATTAGAGGCACTGCAACCAAAATTTTGAGTTGCACAATTTCAAAGTTACACAAACACTCTTGGGATGCAGCTATTACATAAGCCAGGGGTTAGCTGTATTTCATTGGAAGGATATTTTGGTATTACTGTAAAGCTGTATTTGGGTTTGGAATTAAAGACTAGTAATTTATTCTATTAATACATCTTTATTCTTCTCCATTCTTCACTAATGATCATTGCCAGGACTTCACAATGGAACTGTTTCCTTTCACCTGTCAGTATCTGAATGAATCATGGTTTCATATGTAAGTTTTAGATCAAGAAATACTATTCTGTTTGCTTGTGTGAATGTCTTCCCTTAATTTTTCCCTTGATACCGGGCATCTTCTCTAGACTGCCTGTACAAATATTATTCCCTCACTATACTACTAGTCATGGAATCCATGAAAGTGAATTGTTTTGTATCTGAAGTTACCTTATAATGAGGTATTTTATACATTATGTTAAAATATTATATTGAAATGGGGGTCCATTACCATACCTGACAAATGAAAGGGACTACCTTATAATGGGGTATCTTAAAGTGAAGGAATACTTTATTTGTAAGATCCAGTAATTAATTTGAAAAGTTGGTCTGACCTCATTATAATGTCTTCCTCACAAGAGATCAAAACTGTAGCCCCAAGAATCTTGATTTTAGTGGTGTTTACTGTAAAAACTATTATGTCATTATAAAGTCTCTCTATAACCACCATATTTTTATTATTTTTTCAAATGTTTTGTACAGGGTTTGCGGATGAATAGAACACTGCTTTCTTTGTCCCTGGCCAATAATCAAATAGGAGACAAGGGAGCTTCCAAGTTTGCTGAGGTAATTTATACTTTAAACTCCTATTTATGGTGAGAAAAAAAAAATGCATGTAAAAACTATGTGAAAACATAGCTGATGTGTTATTGAATTTTTTGAACATCATATTTAGCTGTATATATGCCCCTACAGTTTTGGACAGCGCTGACCTAAAGAATTAAATAATTCTTAAAATATTTCAAGATATTGGTGTTACTGGGACTGTTAAAATGTCTTAAGATGTCATCTATTTGAAACACTGATTATGAAAATAAGAAATGCTAGGAGCCTGCCTTATGGCAATGGGAATACCTGTTTACATTATATTGAAAGCTCTTTTTAAACAATTCATTCTATCATCAGCAACTCTTTGGTGATAGATATTGCTTCAATAGACATAAATGCCTTTTCTGTATTCTATATGTTACATTAATTTGGCTTTATTAAGAGACCTTCGTTCATGTATTAGTTAACTGTATAGTGTATTCATTGCATGCCGTACATTGATCTAGAATCAAATGGTAAGCCTTTTCTTGGAATCTTAAAAGTTTTGTTATGTTTGAATTAGAGGTATTGCCCCCAAATTACATGTCAATAGTCCAGATATGATTGAATAGTACAGTTATAAAGAATGACACTGTACAGTAAAGGAATATGTGTTGATTTTTTTAAGTAGCCAGAAATAAGAATTAACCTTTTTCAGAAATTTTTAATTTGTATAGACCAAATTAGATTGTTATATATGAATAAACCAAGAATTTTATCATGAGAGGTTATATGAAGGTTCACATTGTCAAATAGAACTTGGAGTTTCTCACTATCTAGCCTTAATTGTTTTTATTTTGTTGTAACTAGTTGGGATTTTGCTTTTTTCTGCATTTATAATGATACTGTTTTCCTTGCATTATACTTTAAGTCTGTTAAGAGCATCTTGTAAATTTTTTTTAGTACAGTTTTGGTTTTGCATAACTCAGCATAGTGTCATCTGCATAAAGGTAAATAGAAGAAATTGAATTTCCTATCACAAGAGGAAATTTGCTGATGAATAGAATAAATGAATAACAGCGGTCACATGTTGGTGAGTGACATTATTCTGTATGACCGTTATTGAGATCATATCAGTTTCAGCAGCAGGAAGCCTGCCTGGCTGATTTATAGTGGCTTGGAAGTCATGAAAGATTTCCAAAGGTCTTGTGTACTGTTTGTTTACATTTTGATACTCTTTCACAAGGCTATCATTGCAGTCATTAAAGTTGGATATAATTTTTCATTTCCATTATCAGGAAATTGCCACTATGCTATTTTATGTCCAGTCTATCCCAAAGTTCATAATGCTACAGTACACTTGATCCTGTCATGATGCTATGATCTTGTCATTTCAAGCTGTGTAGCAATTGTTGATTTTAAAGAAAAAGACTTATTGACAGACCACTTAGGGTGGCCTAGTGGTTAGAGCATTTGCCTTTGATGCAGGAGGTCACAGGTTTGAAACAAGGTTGAGTCATACCAAAGACTTATAAAAATGGTACTAACTGCATTTGTACCAGTCTACCTCGTGTCAGAATAATTTTATTGTGTGGGACATCATGCTACATGTCTTTGGCATGATGCCCCAGTGCTAGACATCTCTATAAACTGTCACACTGCAGACATGATAGCAATATGACTGAAAATTTTTAAAAGTTACATTACAAATTCAAATCTCTCTCTCTCTCTCTCTCTCTCTCTCTCTCACACACACACACACACACACACACACTTACAAACACACACACAGAGACACACAGACACACACAGACCTTATTGTTCCATCAGAAAAATGTTATTATTGTTCCTTGTTCACAGTCTTGTTGTGAGCATTTGCATGTTCAAATTTAATCTTTGTCAGGAAAAGAAAGACTGATAAAAATGTTAATAAAGTGATATAACCGAATTTTTCTAGTAAGTTCCACTCTGCTAGATCATTGTCTGCCATAAACATTGTTACTGTTGACAAGAAGGACCATTTATATCTAGGTAGTGGCCTACTCACATCATCAGCCAATAACAAGGTCTTAATGTGTCTTTTGAGATGTATTCATAACCAAAAAGTGAAATCGCTAAAAAAGCAAATTCAAAGCAGAGTTGTGAATTATTAATAAAGATTTACAATTAAATTTTGGGACTGAATGGTTGGTAGAATTTAATGGAACTGTCATGCTGAGAAAATTGAAGCTAGATATCTTTTACCTGAAGGCATCTGACCTGTGTTGCTCTAAGTTGGTATCAAAACCATGTCCTGTGGATTATGAGTCTTATGCTGTACCATCTGTAGTATTATATTTACTCCCTATCTGAGCTCAGCAAGGGTCCATCAGGCCTTAAGTCATGAACTTCAAGTCTGCTTGAAAGATTGTCTTTATATGTTTTTATCAGGTATACAATTGATCCGCCTTCATAATATAAATAATTCCACATAGTATTAAAAGATTGCACTTTATGTTTTTGCTGTATTATGTTCACAGATGACTATGTTTTCTTGTATGTAATTTTTACCTATAGTTTACTTTGTGTAGACCTTCAGTTTATTTTATGATTTTAACAATTATAAGAAGTAATAAGAAAAAAGATCTTTCAGGTCAATGTTGCCATTTGTAACCTCTGAGTATTTAGTACAGAGTCATAATAAATTTATTATTTTGAAAGGTTTAGATTTTTGAACAGATGTCTTAGCATTAGGTGACCATTGCAATGGTGAAAACAGAGAACTGGTTTACAGTTTTTTTATAACATTTAATTAAAATATTTGGAGGTCAACTAACAATCAGTCCTTATTTCTGGCCTTACATGTATGCAGCATCAAATCAAACACCTTTTGTTGAAAACATCAATTTCCATCTCCAGAAGAAAAGAAAAAGCCACTGAATTTATTCTGATACTAAAAAATCATAGAGGAAAAAAGAAGTCATAAAAGTTGATCATACTTTGGCCTTGTTATGCTACTGAAGGCCTGCAGTGAAAGAAAGTATATCTCTGAACAGTGTGGACAGAGATCTGCCAGCACACTATGTGCAGACACACTATGCTATGGCACCGAGCCTAATATGCTTGGGCATTTCCTGACAGAAGATTTATCAGTACTGTTTAGTGAAAGCTTAAATATTTTATCACTTGTTCTTCATTTTAGTTATCCCAACAGATTGGGTCTACACATCCATCATAAAGGATATTTGTCCATAAGGACATCTCTGCATAGTAGATGACCGTACAAGACCATCATATAACAGATACATGTACTAAAGCACATATCTTTATTGCAAGCCATGTTTCCACAAAGTACATTTTAATATAAATTACAGATGAATATAAAGAACAGGTACCTTAAAGATCAATTTTTATGAGGAACATATTCTACAAAGGACATTTCCTTATAAAAGACATATGTCCATAATGGACATTTCCATGAAAATAACATCTGTCCTCAGAAGATAGAAAACATATAAGTGTCAAAGGAATCTGCCCAAAAAGACACCACCATATAAAAATCACTTTCCTAAAAGACTTTTCCATATAACAGATATTTATTCACAATGGAGTTTTTGATAGAAAATACATGCACACAGAAGGCACAATCATATTAAGAACACCTTTATATTAAGGATACATCCAGGAATCTCCAAGAAAATTTCTCATATGTGTCCTGTGTAGTAAGATGATGTGTAAAATGGACAGATCACTTTTTGTCCATAATATATGAATTTTCACTGCATATGAACGACTTGAGCTGCACATATTGTGAATCATGGAGCAGATGACTTTTTATGCCACCGTGCTTGTAATAGTTGAAAGACTTGATTAGACAGTTAAAAGGTTTTTTAACCAATAAACCTGAAAGTACAAGTTCATTGCATATTTTCAGTGAAAATATATAAATGGGTAAATGTGTAGGAAAACTTAAGTGTGCATTGAAAAGTTTCTGCATGTAAAAGAGTGCCTCAGACCATTTCTTGAATGTAAAGGACACCTGTCTATGAGGGTTGTTATGTTCCTTAACTGGCCTATATAGACAGATCTCATGCATCTTTTCACCATGTCTAATTTTTTTCTCCAGGTACTACAAAAGTTTCCACTGACACACGAAGAAGTGGTGGAGCGGAGAAAACTATTGTCAGATAAAGGATCGCCAGACAGAAATAAATCGGTATGTTTTCAAACTTTGCATTTATTCGGTGCACATTCATTAATTTCCTGTCACGATTTAAATCCCAGATTGAGTTATTTATTTTGTTCAGGATCAGTTCTCGCTTTTTAGTGGTATTGCATGATTTATGAGAAACCATGAACACATATTTTTTAATGATTTATTCTGATTATTTGAACACGTGAGATTCTGTTAGAGACAAGACAGTGTATGTCATTTAACCCCTTTCCTCATAGAGTGTATGCCTTTTTAGCACTTTGATAAGCATGTAGCAAAGTTACACAGTGCAGTATGCTACACATAGGCCTGTTAAGCAGTGAAGTGTATGTTATGTTTAACAGCAATTTTAACCATTTTACATTTTTGGCACATGTATATTATTTATGGAAAAATTTAAGAGTAAAATATGGTCATTATAGCTGCATAATTATTTTTCACAAAATAATTTTGTATGTGCTTTAAAATCTTCGAGAGAACATGTTCACTATCAAATCAGTGAAGCCGTGTGATTAACCATAGCAGGAACTTCACCTACTCGAAATTTACAAGTTCTTTGTCTGCGTCTACATCACTAAATCAGCTGAATTTGATAATTTATAAAAAACTAATGGCTTCCTACATCAGTATCAGAGCCTTTATCTAATTTTTTGAAGCTTTTATAGTTGTGATTCTACTTGAGCAAGTACTGAACGATATCCAAGACCACCATTTTGTCGAATGGAGAATATGACAGAGTTATGACCTACTTACGTTAAATAGCAGATTTTGACAAGAACATAAACAGTGACCATGTGATCTGACATAATGGTCATTCTCACAAATGAATGTAGTATCTAATAGGGGGTTTCCCCAATGGTGGCGCTATGAAAACCCACTCAAAATGGCTGCTGTTTACAGAGTTGCCAAAAAGCGCTTATATGGGAATCAGGTAAATTGCCAAAAGGTGCCTGTATTGTACCTTGGTAGAGTGCCAAAAGGTGCTTGTATGTGGTAATGGGTTAATTTTGTTATGTCAAAGTTTTTAATATTATCTCATGTATATAAGTTGATGCAACTGACCTGTATTTACCTCCATTCAATATTTGAGCTAGTACTTTTATCAAAGTTTGTGGATGACTTGTTGATTTGATAATAAAATATCTAATGATTTGGGGGCCAAAATATGTAAGGAAGGTGAAAGTATTGAATGGGCTTATTAAAAGTTATCATTGTGGTTAAAACAAAATGACATTTTGCAGAATTAAGTTTTGTTCCAGAGTAAGTTCCTTGGCCAAACATTGTGGGTGGCATGCACTTAAGGCAATAAAAAATCGTTTTGATTTGGGGATCTAAATCTAAGAGGTATGTCACAATAAGTCTAAAATAAAAATAATGGTGTTTGCCAACAAGTTTAGTTCATATATCGTAACCAAAGGTCAAGGTGATTGAGACTCATGGGTCATTAAAATGACCAGAGTCAACCATGTGATACTAATGTCTTCATAGAATCTGAGCTGTATAAAATGTACTCTTGGTTGTATTTGGATCCAGGTCATGTATGGTAATAGGTTTTAAAAAATCATTCATTACATATTACTCCATTAATTTCTTTTTTAAAAAAAGCAATATTATAATCATTTGCATAATAAAATCTGTTATTATTGTGTTGGGTTTTTTCCTTATAATGATTAACACTTTATCATGATATATCTTTATATACTATTAGTAAGAGTTTATCTTATTGCTTTGTATTCAGAGATACCCAGTACTTGTATGATTAAGAACAAGAGGAATTTTGAGTTGATGCAAAGTGTAAGGACTAATAGAAGCTACTTTAGTCAGTTGAAATAAAATTTCTTTTTATAGAAATTAGAAATATTAGACCTGGCAGTAATATTGATATAAATGAAAAGAATTCTATGACGTCAAACCTCTATAGAGCTGAAACTTGTTGGGAAAGGAATGATTCAGAAAATCGTATGAAGATTCAGTGTAGTAAATCAAATTTGATCCTGAGCACTTAGTGTTTACACTTTTTGTTCCCCATCATGCCTTGAATTTGTAATATTTTAGATTTTATTGGTTTCTTTCACTTTATAATGAGAAACATGACAGAATTCCAACTAACAGTCACATCTCAAAGTGTTTTCTTTAAAAGAATAATTGCATTTGCTTTATAAGTTTATATGCCTCACCTCAGAGTGACACTATTTGAGTTCTTTTTATCTTCACCAAATCACATATTTTAAGTTTGAACAATGTTTTCACATTGCTAGCCACCTCTCAGTAGAAGAGCTGATTCCAAGGATCGTCCTGGCAGTGTACGTAGTGGTACACATGCAGATAAATCAGACAAGGGTAGCAAGAAAGACAAACAGTCAGCTAAAGGAAAGAAGGTATATTCATCCAGGCATTACCAGGCTTGTAGTCTTTCATTACCAGAGAGGTTTTTTTTCTGTGTACCTTACAGTTATGTTCAGATGGCCATGAAAATATTTTGAGTTGATCCAAAATTCTGGATCATTGTCAGACTACAAAAAATACTTGTAAGAGTGAGTTCTGATTGATTAAAAATGTATTCAGTTTCCAGCTTTCGTGCCACAAAAAAAGTAAAAATATATTGACTTAATGTTTTACAGCATTTATTATTAAAATATGATATGTACTCAGTGTGGACTGTATAATTGTTGTTGTTGTTGTTGTGGGGTTTAGCGCCATTTTTCAGCACACGGTAGGCTATACATGGCGGCCAGTATTAATGGTGGAGGAAGAAACCGGGAAATCACCGGAAAGAACCACCGACCCATGAGAAGCTACTGGCAAGCTTTCTCACATATCCACATTTGCTGAATCCTAGACTCGAACCCACGCAGACAGAGGTGAGATGGCAGTGATCCGTAATGGACAGCGCTTTGGACAACTCAGCCACTTGGGGGGACTGTATAATTAGATTTAAGTATTCAAAAATGCCATAATAGTTACAAGTTACAAGGTTAGTAGCACAAGAACAGATGTATTTATTTATAAATGCAGGAATCACTCTTAGAATAAAAACTATAAAGATATTGATACTATAAAGGATGTAAGCATACAATTTAAATAACACACAATACACCAGGTTCAATAGACACTTAATATAAAATAATTTTTTTGGCATAATGGGGGCAAATCCTGTCACAGCACACTGCACCAGCCCAGCTCTGAATTGTTTTAAAGGATACCTCAGGACAGGAAGCATGTTGGAGTTTGTAGGGTTGTTAAAATTGTCCGATACCTGCAAGTGTTGGGCCAAAAGGGGCTGACAGGAGGTATATAGGAACGATGGTCCGATACCTGCATGTTGAACCGCCAGGGGCTGACAGGAGGTATATAGGGACAATGACAACCGAAACACGACAAGTCTGATCCGAGGATGCCATGATAACAAACATCAGCCAATACTCCATACATGCACTGCAGGAAGCAGGTATGAAGTATATGGGCATAATAGTGGAGTACATTTAAGTACTGACACAAATTGGGGTTCAAAGCAAAGTTTTTTTGAATGAATGAAACTTGGCAATGGCCAAAACGAGTGAAAGTAGCACTGTGACTTTGGAGCAGTGTGACTGTAACGAGGCCCACAATTTAAGAACAGATATATTTATTTATTAATGCAGGAATCACTCTTAGAATAAAAACTTAAATGAAATTGATACTATAAAGGATGTAAGCATACAATACTGTCATGGCCCTGTTTTCTTCTTGGATGGAAATAGCTCATAGCTATTTTACTTTTTAGCCAGCCAAATAGTAGAATAATTGTAAAGCTTATCTCTTTATCTCCTCCTGCTAGCTAGAGGAATAGTTACATGATATTGTACTGGCTACTTAGGAGAAAAAATGTATGATAGCCTCTGTGACATTACTGTAATATCATCTTGATTGATGATCTGACTTAAGTTGTGACCCATTTCTATCCAGTTTTGTACAATACTCATTTGTAAATATTTTTTCTCTCATTTCATGCTGTTTTTTAAAAAATGTTTGGTCTGACATGTACCAAATTGTACCCTGATCAAAATAATTCATTACTGAGTTTCTGAAGAAAGGTAAAAAGAAATCTTACTTCCATGTTCCACAAACCAAACTCCTGAAATTAATTTTCTAGCCAAAAAAGTAGAAAAAGTGATTAAGTATAGATATGTTAGAATATATTAATCCATACATTGAGATCCTTTTAGGCTTTCATACCATGTTAGACCATTAAGACCATCATACTGTGTCAGACCTTTTAGGTCATCATACTGTGTTAGACTATTTAGACCATCATATTGTGTCAGACCTTTTAGGTCATCATACTGTGTCAGACCTTTTAGGTCATCATACTGTGTTAGACCATTTAGACCATCATACTGTGTTAGACCTTTTAGGTCATCATACTGTGTTAGACCATTTAGACCATTATATTGTGTTAGACTTTTAGGCCATCATACTGTTTTAGACCTTTAGGTCATCATACTGTGTTAGACCTTTTAGGCCATCATACTGTTTTAGACCTTTAGGCCATCATACTGTGTTAGACCTTTGGGCCATCATTCTGTGTTAGATCTTTTAGGCATTCATCATACTGTGTTAGACCATTTAGACCATCATACTGTGTCAGACCTCAGACCTTTAAGACATCTTACTATGTTAGACCATTTAGACCATCATACTGTGTCAAATCCTTTAGGTCATTATACTGTGTTAGACCATTTAGGCCATCATACTGTGTCAGACCTTTTAGGCCATCATACTGTGTCAGACCTTTTAGGCCATCATACTTTGTCAAACCTTTTAGGTCATCATACTGAGTCAGACCTTTAGGCCATCATACTGTGTCAGACTTTTTAGGCCATTATACTGTGTCAAACCTTTTAGGTCATCATACTGAGTCAGACCTTTAGGCCATCATACTGTATCAGACCTTTTAGGCCATTATACTGTGTCAAACCTTTTAGGTCTTCATACCTTGTTAGACCATTTTGGCCATCATTCTGTGTCAGACCTTTTAGGCCATCATACCGTGTCAGACCTTTCAGACCATCATACTTTGTCAGACCTTTTAGGTCATCATACTTTGCCAGGCCTTTTACTCCATCATATTTTTTAGACCCTCTAGGCCAGGGGTCAGCAACCTAATTTACATAGTGTGCCACTTTTTCAGGATTAATTGCAAAATGAATGGGATTGTTGCACTTGTAAGAGATTAACATTGTTTTTGGCTGCCCTTCGCATAGCACACAATACCTCATGATGTACCACCTTGTGGCATGCATGCCATAGGTAGCTGACCCCTGCTCTAGGCCATCATACTTTGTCTAGCAATCATACTGTGTCAGTTGATCATACATTGTCAGGCCTTTTTAAGATATTGTATAGTGTCAATCTTTTAGGCCATCATACTGTTAGGAAAGTTATTTCAATTGAATATTATAGATACAGTACCATGCCTCAGAATTAACCAAATGATAGGACGAAGTCACCAAACTCCATGTAAATAATGAATTTATATGTGTCACTCAGTCTTTTTATTTGTAATTCTTGTTATTATTAATAATAATAATAATAAGAAGAAGAAGAAGAAGAAGAAGAAGAAGAAGAAGAAGAAGAAGAAGAAGAAGAAGTAAAAGAAGAAGAATAAAGTTACTGGTTGTTTCAGATATGGATTTAATGAGCGTTGAATGCAATTTCCCAAGACTCCACCAAGCATACTTAGGGATGGGTCAACATAAAATACTTATCAAATCTAAATTACCCCCAACAGTCATATTTCTGTATTTAATGTCTTTAAACTTAAAACCCTACCCCCACTTTATTTAAAATCTGGTGCAGTCCCAATAATAATAATAATAATAATAATAATAATAATAATAATAATAATAATAATAATAATAATAATGAAGAATAACCTATTTGTAATTAAACTGGTTTCTTGCATCTGTATCTCTCTTATCATATTAATTTTGTCCCTTTTGAAGGATGTCAAAGGAGCCAAAGAACCAGAGAAGGAAGAGAAGCATGATAAAAAGGGGGGCAAGCCTGTAAAAGAGGATAAAACTGCCAACAAAAAAGGTACATATTTAGCTAGCAGCTGAGAAAGGTATAGCTACATGTGTTGCCTTTTGAGAGCTTGTGTATTTTATGTTAACTTTGTATACGATGGTACTGAATGGTCATAGTCAGAGTTTCTCTTCATGGGCTGTTTGTGGTTCTCTTATTTTAGGATGGTTATTTTCCTCCATCACTTTTAATAACAAGGTTCCTGTCTTTAAGGTTTACCAGAATTCCAGAATCTGAATAAAATATTATTTAAAACAATTATAATATGTTTAAATTGAAAATACCTCCATGTAAGAGAAATTTTGACTTTATTGACTTTTTTTCAGTCGTTACAGTTTTTACAGTATTGCATTCCACCACCTTGTTTCATTTCATGCTGTGTGTGTCCTATCTAGTACTGCATTGTTTCTTTTTTGATACACACAGATACCATGCTGTTGTTTTTACCATTCTCATCATGATACCATTGATGTCAAGTGTTTTATATATATATATATATATATATATATATGAAATAACATGCTTCACACAGTGGGTTATGTCCCTGTTGTTAAGATAATACCACTATGATGGTGCTGTAAATTGTTTTTGTCACCATGTCATTGTTTTCATCACCATATGTCAATATTTTTGTCATGTATGTCATTATTTTCATTACCATGTCATTGTTTACACCAACATATATCGTTATTTTCATTGCTATGTCATTGTTTTCATTGCCACATGTTATTGTTTTCATTACCATATGTCATTGTTTTCATCAACCTATGTTGTTGTTTTCATCACCACATACCATCTTCCTGAGAACCATTCTAATTGATAAGGAAATAAACTTTCTTGCAAAAATATCTTGAACTTTTAAGTTTTCAAGCTAATCTGTGTTCTGAATGAACATTAGGTTATCAATGTATGACTAGATTGCATATTTTAATTAAAAGACCTCAGAATCCATTAAATAATACCAGTCAGTGATAGTTATAGAAAGCTAGAATATCAGCTACAGTAAGTAGTATTATGTAAAGGCTGATAATAGTAGATATTGCCTTCTAGTTCATCATTTTTACAAAAGTTCTGTAACCAACCTTTGTATTGTTCATCATAAGAGTGGATATTTTAGTTGTAACTCAAAATTTGTGATACTCAGTATGTATTGTAGAAAGGTCAATTCTGTTGGGTTTATTTTCAGTAAGTTCTGCACTGTTATTACCTTTATATGTAAAACTACATTTGATTTTAATTTTTTTTAACTTGTATCAAATTTTGAAACTTTTATTCATCTTGTTTTTCTTCAGAGTCAAAGACCGGAAAAGGTTACATGAAGTTTTATCACGTTATAAGAACTATTAGATGCTGCAGATATACAGGACTAAAAATATTTTCACAAAAATTTTGATTACAAAATAATCTGTAAGATCAAAGATTACATAGTAAAATAGTTAATTAGATCTTTGAAAAGTTAATTAGGATCAATTGTAACACATTAAATAAAAAAATAAAATAATCTATTATTTTCAAGAATATGTATGTTTGCATTTTTTGTTTCCTTTCTAAATTTAAAAATGTAATGAACAGTCTGTATCTCTCAGATGTCTCATAAAATTATTTTGTGAAAATATTGTCCACATGTATCAGTATATATATATATATATATATATATATATATATATATATATATATATATATATATATATATATATATATATAACATCTTTGCAATACAGGTTGAAACTGCAGTTTGTGAGATATACAGACAAAGCTATCATCTATGATCATTTTTAAATGATGGATTTGCATATTGTTAGAATCTTTTAATCCATAGGAAATATTATCCCAGCCTTCTACTAATCCTATTGAGAAGTAGGTCACAGGTCGCAAAAAATACATGTGTTTTCATTTGTTATTTTCTTTTTCAAAAATGATTTGGTAACAATCTGTACTTCAGATATGTTTATAAAAAAAATTCTTTTTTGCAAATATCACATGTCCACATGCCTCAGTAAATTGTTCTTGAAAGATGAAACAGTGGATGACATGTCAGAAACCTTCAAGTGTCCCACAGAATTATGTAAACAGAAAACGTAGGGGTACTTTTAAGTAATGTTAATAAATGACTGTCTGTGATTTCACATACTGCTTCTGTAAAAAAAAAGCTTGTAGAGATTAGAAACCGATCTGCTTTCTTTGCTTCAACAGCATTTTCTTTGTAATTTTGGAGTATTTAAATTTTTGGTAAATTTTATTTTTGCATACCTAAGAGTTCTAGCAATTAAACAAAAAATTGGCAGAAAATAAAAATATATTCTATTGTTACTCTTGCTTGGAAGATCTTTCTCCAAGTAAGATTTTTCTCCATGTAAGAGTTAATATATAAGAAAAGTTTGTGGGCAAAGTACTCTGTCACTAATTGCCTATAAGATTATAGCTGAATGAGAATGTAAAACTCATCAAATTTGCAAAGGTTAAAAGTCATAGACTCCTTATCTAGTATGTGAGGAAATGAATATATTGGTGAAAGGTTATTTTCAGTGTGACTCATCCATTTCTGCAAATTTAAGCCTGCATGGCCCGTTTATGTCTGGTCATAAATCATTGAAGATCTCCACTGGTTTTGTATACTTTCTGTTGTCTTGAGTATTTTTTTCCCCACATAAATTTAATCACAATTATTTATATTGTATAAGAATTTTTCTTTTTTATAATATAATAGAAGTCACAACCATGTTGTTTACTTCCAATCTTTTTAAGAGTTTATAGCACTTCAACACACCTATGTAAATAATGATCTTACATTAATGATATCATGATAGCTTGATGAATATGTCATATTAAGCTATACACAATAAATGTTGAGTTTACAAAACAGACTACCTTAATTCTACAGACCTTGATTGTGGACAATGTGATGAGTTTTTTCCCTTGCCTAAGGCCATGCTTAGGCTGATATTTAGTGCTTATTGTTATGATGATATTTTTTCCTAAGCAATATATACAGTTGAAGCAAATAAAGGAATGTAGCTACATTCTTATCTTTTGTTTTCATTCAAAATTGGTACTGACTATGAAAATTAACATGGCCAAGAATGTTTGAAGTGAGTTGTCTTGTCCAAAGCAGATATCATATTCTAATTGTTGGTGTTTTAATTGTATAGTTAAAGTCATCTCAGTTAAATTTATATATCTCATTCTTAGGATTTTTGTAAAATTATGCTTTTGCTATTATACTCAAGTGATGCTTTTCTATTGTCTAGATTATACACAGAGGCTAGTATTATACTCAAGTAATGCTTTTCTCTTGGCTCGATTATACATGGTGGCTAGTAATATACTCAAGTGTTGCTTTTCTCTTGGCTTGATTGTACACAGTGTCTTGTCATCCAGAGCATTGTCAGACTTGCTTGTTGACCTATTTAAGGATGTTAGACTGGTCCTACAATGTAAGACATATAACCTGATATTTATCTTGTTTGGTGTGCATCCAAACAAGACACATATTACGGCAGACATCTTACATTGTTAGACTAGATGATAGACATTAGTAAGTTACCTATATTTATACCAGTGTGGATTTATAAGAGTGGAACATCTTGCATGAAAATTGTTTGAAACTGAACCAGTTTTACTAAACTTATAAGTAAGAATTTAAAGAACAAAATAACTAGAGTAGGGGTAGCTTCACATAGTCTTAAACTTTCACTGACAGTTTGAATACATGTTTATTTACAATTAGATTTTTTCTCTGAGTCTGGTCAACATTGGTGTTAATCAGTTTTTGGTATGGAATAAATATTGCCATCCATAAATCAGATTAGTGCCCTGAAATTCTCTTCACTCATTGGCATTTGATGTCAGAGGTCTTAGTATAACACAACAATATGACTTACAGTAAGTCTTTTGAATCATATTTTCTTGAAGATGAGTCAATTCTGTTTCACATAGTCTGCTAGTAGATTAGAACACAAATCTTCATTCCTCTTATAATCCCATATAGCCAATGTTACTTCAGTATGCAGCTGTTTGCCACAGGGTCCTATGGGAACAGCAAACATACTGTTAACTTTTAACTTCTTTTTAACATATGCCAAAGAAAGTCTAAGAGAAATAACACCCAGAAATAACAAAGAGTGTTCATTGAAGATTTAATTTTTTTTATAAAGTTTTCAAATAATCGCTTTGCAACTCAAAAAAAAAATAAATAACAAAAACAAAGCAAAAGATCAGGGTGATATTTTAATGATAACTGATTGAGATTTATGTGATGAGAGCCATGCAGTTTTATATATATATATATATATATATATATATATATATATATATATATATATATATATATATATATATATAAAGAATTATAAATATATACCAGACAGAACAGACTGTGCTATCCCTGGATTCTGTAGTAGAATCTTGATAATAGTGGGCAGAAATAATAGTTTAATACAAACAATACTATCATACAGGTTAGAGAAATTAAATTCGTACTCTACCGAGTTTCGAACCCAGGTCCGCGAATAAATGGCACCCATCGCCTTGCCTGCACGCACCAACCCATATACCGTCACGACTAAGCACGCATCACCAAAAAATGATGGCACTGAATCGTTGTTATATAAGCTCGTGCGTAGCAGACACACTCGCATGACGACCTAGTAATTAATTCTCATATATACACACACAGTCGTTCCAGATTCCTCTGAAAGAAATCAAGGTATATAGGAGTTTTGTTTTACAAAGAATTATAAATATATACCAGACAGAACAGACTGTGCTATCCCTGGATTCTGTAGTAGAATCTTGATAATAGTGGGCAGAAATAATAGTTTAATACAAACAATACTATCATACAGGTTAGAGAAATTAAATTCGTACTCTACCGAGTTTCGAACCCAGGTCCGCGAATAAATGGCACCCATCGCCTTGCCTGCACGCACCAACCCATATACCGTCACGACTAAGCACGCATCACCAAAAAATGATGGCACTGAATCGTTGTTATATAAGCTCGTGCGTAGCAGACACACTCGCATGACGACCTAGTAATTAATTCTCATATATACACACACAGTCGTTCCAGATTCCTCTGAAAGAAATCAAGGTATATAGGAGTTTTGTTTTACAAAGAATTATAAATATATACCAGACAGAACAGACTGTGCTATCCCTGGATTCTGTAGTAGAATCTTGATAATAGTGGGCAGAAATAATAGTTTAATACAAACAATACTATCATACAGGTTAGAGAAATTAAATTCGTACTCTACCGAGTTTCGAACCCAGGTCCGCGAATAAATGGCACCCATCGCCTTGCCTGCACGCACCAACCCATATACCGTCACGACTAAGCACGCATCACCAAAAAATGATGGCACTGAATCGTTGTTATATAAGCTCGTGCGTAGCAGACACACTCGCATGACGACCTAGTAATTAATTCTCATATATACACACACAGTCGTTCCAGATTCCTCTGAAAGAAATCAAGGTATATAGGAGTTTTGTTTTACAAAGAATTATAAATATATACCAGACAGAACAGACTGTGCTATCCCTGGATTCTGTAGTAGAATCTTGATAATAGTGGGCAGAAATAATAGTTTAATACAAACAATACTATCATACAGGTTAGAGAAATTAAATTCGTACTCTACCGAGTTTCGAACCCAGGTCCGCGAATAAATGGCACCCATCGCCTTGCCTGCACGCACCAACCCATATACCGTCACGACTAAGCACGCATCACCAAAAAATGATGGCACTGAATCGTTGTTATATAAGCTCGTGCGTAGCAGACACACTCGCATGACGACCTAGTAATTAATTCTCATATATACACACACAGTCGTTCCAGATTCCTCTGAAAGAAATCAAGGTATATAGGAGTTTTGTTTTACAAAGAATTATAAATATATACCAGACAGAACAGACTGTGCTATCCCTGGATTCTGTAGTAGAATCTTGATAATAGTGGGCAGAAATAATAGTTTAATACAAACAATACTATCATACAGGTTAGAGAAATTAAATTCGTACTCTACCGAGTTTCGAACCCAGGTCCGCGAATAAATGGCACCCATCGCCTTGCCTGCACGCACCAACCCATATACCGTCACGACTAAGCACGCATCACCAAAAAATGATGGCACTGAATCGTTGTTATATAAGCTCGTGCGTAGCAGACACACTCGCATGACGACCTAGTAATTAATTCTCATATATACACACACAGTCGTTCCAGATTCCTCTGAAAGAAATCAAGGTATATAGGAGTTTTGTTTTACAAAGAATTATAAATATATACCAGACAGAACAGACTGTGCTATCCCTGGATTCTGTAGTAGAATCTTGATAATAGTGGGCAGAAATAATAGTTTAATACAAACAATACTATCATACAGGTTAGAGAAATTAAATTCGTACTCTACCGAGTTTCGAACCCAGGTCCGCGAATAAATGGCACCCATCGCCTTGCCTGCACGCACCAACCCATATACCGTCACGACTAAGCACGCATCACCAAAAAATGATGGCACTGAATCGTTGTTATATAAGCTCGTGCGTAGCAGACACACTCGCATGACGACCTAGTAATTAATTCTCATATATACACACACAGTCGTTCGAAACTCGGTAGAGTACGAATTTAATTTCTCTAACCTGTATGATAGTATTGTTTGTATTAAACTATTATTTCTGCCCACTATTATCAAGATTCTACTACAGAATCCAGGGATAGCACAGTCTGTTCTGTCTGGTATATATTTATAATTCTTTGTAAAACAAAACTCCTATATACCTTGATTTCTTTCAGAGGAATCTGGAACGACTGTGTGTGTATATATGAGAATTAATTACTAGGTCGTCATGCGAGTGTGTCTGCTACGCACGAGCTTATATAACAACGATTCAGTGCCATCATTTTTTGGTGATGCGTGCTTAGTCGTGACAGTATATGGGTTGGTGCGTGCAGGCAAGGCGATGGGTGCCATTTATTCGCGGACCTGGGTTCGAAACTCGGTAGAGTACGAATTTAATTTCTCTAACCTGTATGATAGTATTGTTTGTATTAAACTATATATATATATATATATATATATATATATACATACATACATACACATGAGGATGGTTTTGGGCTGTCATGTTATTTCTGCTATATATATTTCTATTTATAATATGCTTTTAAAAATCAATAATTCTATTCTCATATAAAGATAATCATTCCATCAAAAAGTTTGTACTGATCAATCTTCTTTTGTGATAAAATTTATTTATATTTGTAGAACATGGGATTCAGGAAATCTGAACAGTGTTCCATGATATATAATATGTGGTTATTCCATGACATTAGATGTGTTATAAAAAATCAACTTCATTTGAACCTGTACTGTCTTACTGAAATGGTGACTAAACATTTAGGCCTGATTAGGAAATAAATTTGAAAAATGGGTGTCCGACCCATCATAAATATGGAATTGTATATGCTTATGTTGTACCCACACATTTTTGGGACATTTAATTCTGGAAAATTAGAAAGAAAATTTCAACCGTTAAACTTATTTGTTTTATATTAGATTTTGCAGATACTTGCATGGAATATTCTTCTGTAAATTATGGGGTTTTTTTTTAATGCCAGTTTAAGACAGTGATTATTTATAGGTATAAAAAAAATGAAAGACATTGACACTATACGCAGATGCCAAAAAAACTGAGCCCACAGTTGGCAGGGATTTAGAATCCTCATGGACTAGGTTTGACATGTTCATTGCAATTTCAAATTTCAAATGCCCTTGATAAAAGCAACTGGCTTACATTAGTTATCTGTACCTATATAGAACAAAACAATACTGATTCTTTTACATGTATTACACACTAGTGTGACATAATAAGTACTCCCTCACTATTGGGTCCTTCATTATAAGCTCTAACACAGTTCTGTTAATGATGTGAGTATAGTCATGGATCTCATTTTATTATTTTGTAGTAACATTCAGTATATAATTTTCTTCAGTATAATGCATTTTCACTGTGAGGGAGTATATTCCATTGCACCCATTGACATCATTATAATGAGGGAATAGGTACTTATTATAAGATGGTCTCCCTGTAAGGCACTATACTCCAAAGATTCCATGGATATCATTATAACAAGGGAATATATGGTACCTCATAAGATGGTCTCCCTGTGAGGCACTATACTCCTTAGCTTCCATGGATATCATTATAACAAGGGAATATATGGTACCTCATAAGATAGTCTTTCTGTGAGGCACTATACTCCTTAGCTTCCATGGATATCATTATAACAAGGAAATATATGTTACCTCATAAGATTTTCTCCCCGTTAGGCACTATACTCTTTGGCTTCCATGGATATCAATATAATGAGGGAATATATGGTACCTCATAAGATGTTCTCCTTGTGAGGCACTATATTCCTTGGCTTCCATGGATATCATTATAACAAGGGAATATATAGTACCTCATAAGATGGTCTTTCTGTGAGGCACTATACTCCTTGGCTTCGATGGATATCATTATAATGAAGGAATATTTGGTACCTCATAAGATGGTCTTTCTGCGAGGCTCCTTGGCTTCCATGGATATCATTATACTGAAGGAATATATTGTACCTCATAAGATGATCTTCCTGTGAGGCACTATACTCCTTGGCTTCCATGGATTTCATTATAACAAGATAATATATGGTACCTCATAAGATGGTCTCCCTGTGAGGCACTATACTCCAAGGATTCCATGGATATCATTATAATGAGGGAATATATGGTACTTCATAAGATGGTCTCCCTGTAAGGCACTACTCCTTGGCTTCTATGGATATCGCTATAACAAGGGGATATATGGTACCTCATAAGATGGTCCCCCTGTGACGCAGTATACTCCAAGGATTACATGGCTATCATTATAACAAGGGAATGTATGGTACCTCATAAGATGGTCTCCCTGTAAGGCACTACTCCTTGGCTTCCATTGTTATCATTATAACATGGAATAGATGGTACCTTGTTATAAGACGGTCTCTGTGTGAGTCACAATACTCCATGGAACCCATAGAAAGTGTTATAATGAGAGCAATGTACTTCATTATAAGGCAGGTTCACTATTAGGTAGCATACTCCATGGCTTCCATGGACAGTGTTATAATAAGGGAGCACTATAGTGATCATACACGTATAACAGAATCAGCATTCAATGTATTCCATGTACACCTTGATATTAAATGTGGGCTGCATTTATTTACATACATGCAGTATGATTTTTAGTTTTAATGATGTTGTCTATCTCCATATAAAGTAACATAAATACAAAACTCCTTCATACAGCAATCTCTCAATGTAGGGTTCTTTCATTGTAACATGATACCTTGTATAGAGGTTATGGTCATAGATCTTATTTTATAATGTAAAATTGTATCTATAATGTTTTACATTATGAAGCAGCTTCATTATAAGGATGTATACTTCATAGTCACCATAGCATTATAGCGAGGGAATGCTGTATATGAGTACCTGTTCAGCTCATCAATTAAATTTGTTATATATATTTTTCCTAGTGAGCAACTGTACTGTATTGCAATATTGGAGTTACATCTAAGCTTAATTACCAGGAGAAGGACTTTTTCAGTGATGTTTATATTATGGGGACTTTGACTTAAAGTGTATTTCAGTTCTACAGGAAAGAATGTTATAGTAGTTGAAATACCAGATGAAGATATCCAAAATAGTCTGAGCAATTATAATACAGAGAATTTCATAAAATATCAACAATTGGAAGATCTATATTCCTCACTTGTAGTAGATAAAAATTGAATAGTTTCTGCCCTCCAATCAAGTGTATCAAGAAACTGTTATCAGATTTTTAAAAAGAGAAAGAAAAGAAAAAGAACCATTTTATCAGAAGTTCACTAAATATATAACAACAAAGGTGACCATTGCAATCAGGTAAAGAATAGAAAAGATCTCAGTTGGAATGCAGATTTGGTGTTTTCCACTAAACTCTTAACCAAGAAAGTACAAACTACAGCCCATTTCTTGTTAAATTTTTAGAAACAAAAGTCCAAATTAATGCTTTCTGACCCATCACTTAAGGCCAGTTTGATATATAAAGAAGGAAAAAGACAATGACTTTAGGCCAGTTTGATATCTAAAGAAGAAAAAAGACACTGAATTTAGACCAGTTTGCTATCTAAAGAAGGAAAAAGATCCTAAATTTAGACCAGTTTGATATCTAAAGAAGGAAAAAAAACACTGAATTTAGACCAGTTTGATATATAAAGAAGGAAAAAGACAATGACTTTAGGCCAGTTTGATATCTAAAGAAGAAAAAAGACACTGAATTTAGACCAGTTTGCTATCTAAAGAAGGAAAAAGATCCTAAATTTAGACCAGTTTGATATCTAAAGAAGGAAAAAAACACTGAATTTAGACCAGTTTGATATATAAAGAAGGAAAAAGACACTGACTTTAGACCAGTTTGATATCTAAAGAAGAAAAAAGACACTGACTTTAGACCAGTTTGATATCTAAAGAAGGAAAAAGATCCTAAATTTAGACCAGTTTGATATCTAAAGAAGGAAAAAGACACTGAATTTAGACCAGTTTGATATCTAAAGAAGGAAAAAGACACTGAATTTAGACCAGTTTGATATATAAAGAAGGAAAAAGACACTGACTTTAGACCAGTTTGATATCTAAAGAAGAAAAAAGACACTGACTTTAGACCAGTTTGATATCTAAAGAAGGAAAAAGATCCTAAATTTAGACCAGTTTGATATCTAAAGAAGGAAAAAGACACTGAATTTAGACCAGTTTGATATATAAAGAAGGAAAAAGACACTGAATTTAGACCAGTTTGATATCTAAAGAAGGAAAAAGACACTGACTTTAGGCCAGTTTGATATCTAAAGAAGGAAAAAGACACTTCCTTTAGACCAGTTTGATATCTAAAGAAGGAAAAAGACACTTCCTTTAGACCAGTTTGATATCTAAAGAAGGAAAAAGACACTGACTTTAGACCAGTTTGATATCTAAAGAAGGAAAAAGACACTTCCTTTAGACCAGTTTGATATCTAAAGAAAGAAAAAGACACTTCCTTTAGACCAGTTTGATATCTAAAGAAGGACAAAGACGCTGACTTTAGGCCAGTTTGATATCAAAAGAAGGAAAAAGACACTTTAGACCAGTTTGATATCTAAAGAAGAAAAAAGACACTGACTTTAGGCCAGTTTGATATCAAAAGAAGGAAAAAGACACTGACTTTAGGCCAGTTTGATATCTAAAGAAGGAAAAAGACACTGACTTTAAGCCAGTTTGATATTTAAAGAAGGATAAAGACGCTGACTTTAGGCTAGTTGGACATTTAAAGAAGGTAAGAGACACTGACTTTTGGCAGGTTTGATATCCAAAGAAAGGGAAAAAAAGACACTTTGTATCAGTTGGATGAGGAAAAAGACAAAGTTTGGGCCAGTTTGACATATGAAGAAGGATAAAAACAATTGGTTCAATTTGACATTTAAAGAAGGTAAGATATGCTGCCTTAAGACCAGTTTGACATCTGAAGAAGGAAAAAAAAAAACACCCACAGACTTTGGGCCAGTATGACATCTGAAGAAGGAAAAAAAAAAAAACACCCACAGACTTTGGGCCAGTATGACATCTGAAGAAGGAAAAAAAAAACACCCACAGACTTTGGGCCAGTATGACATCTGAAGAAGGAAAAAAAAAAACATCCACAGACTTTGGGCCAGTTTGACATCTGAAGAAGGAAAAAAAAACACCCACAGACTTTGGGCCAGTATGACATCTGAAGAAGGAAAAAAAAAACACCCACAGACTTTGGGCCAGTATGACATCTGAAGAAGGAAAAAAAACCACCCACAGACTTTGGGCCAGTTTGACATCTGAAGAAGGAAAAAAAAACACCCACAGACTTTGGGCCAGTATGACATCTGAAGAAGGAAAAAAAAAAAACACCCACAGACTTTGGGCCAGTATGACATAAGAAATATAAGTTGAGAATAATGTACACATATTCTAATTCAGAAATAATTAAAGAATTTTTCCAAATCTTCATTTTATAAGTTTGCTTTTAAGTTTTGCCTGTACTCTTGGTATTGAAATTGAATGACAAAAAAAGGATACTTTCAAATCATGATAGTCAATATGGTTTTGACAAATTACAAATTATTCAAGATTATCAGCTGACCACACACACACACACACACACACACACACACACACAGAGGATTTCATGTTGAGATAACCACAAGAACTGTTGATACTACATAATTGATAATATGCACTGTGAATATGATACTTGGCTTGTATTATCATTATCAAGCTGGCAACAAAATATATGTCTACATACATATTCCAAATACTTAATTGTTTTTATTTAATTCATTCTGTAAAATTGACTGTTTTACAGTGAAGGCTAGTTTGAAGAATGACCTTGGCAGTTTCTGACACTACTATTCATACGTTGCATTTCATCCCATAGAACTTCAAATTTGCAAGTTAATAAACATCTACAATATATATATATATATATATATATATATATATATATATATATATATATATATATATATATATATATATATATATATATATATATATATATATATATATATATTCACATCCAAGTCAGTTCCATCTCCTGACTGCATAGACCCTGATCTGTAGTTGCATAACACAATGACAAATCTGCATCTATGCTTGTTGTTAGAATTAAAAACTATGAAAAATATTATATCTCTATCTTGTTCTGTCTTTTGTCAAATTATTTTAATTCAGTAAATAAGTGTCGGCTGTGAATTGTTGTCATCCAGTACATACTGTACAAGCAGTGAAAGACTGTTTAAAACAAGCATGGATTTAATGGATTTTAGAGCAATGTACTGATTCAGATTTAAATCCAAATGATCATTAAGTCAGTTTTTCTATGTTCATATGTTATGTACATATACTTTCCCATAAGTCAGATGCAACTTCAGAATGCTTAGACCCGATTTCTCCATCATATAATTAGCATCAGATCTGGCACTGTGCAGTTTGCTTTGACAAATCAGTAAAAGAAACTACATAGACCCAGATGTGCCATCACATAATTGACAACAGATCTGGCTCTGTGCAGTTTGTTAGGTTTGATCAGTAAAACAAACAACAGAGACCCTAGTCTACCATGACATTATTCGATAGATCAGGATTTTTTTTGCTTGCCATTGAACTTGACTTACGTGCAAATATACATGATAATCCAGAATTTAAGTTTGATTTGGAAAAATGTTTGATGTATTTAAGATGAATTTGATTCAATATGCAAGTTAAATTACAAATTATTTTCCACTTTTTGTCTTGATGAAGATCACCATACAAAGGAAATGGAATATTTGACCATTCACCATGGTGATGTATTGCAAGTGAATGCTGTGACTCACAGACTTAACTTTAAATGGTTTTCTTTGAAAATATACAGAAAAGTTAATTTAGTCATTAAAAAAGATTTTGAATGCATGACTTGGAATACTTACCTTAGTATTGGGCTAATACTTCTTGTGTTCTTATTTTAGCCCTCAAATAAGTCAAGCAAATTAATAATGTACCTGAAAAGCTTTTGCTCCTGAGTCAAGTTGGACACTGTTTAAACAGTTTATAGAGAACCCCTTCTGCTAAGGGCCATCTTGAAATAAAATCCTTCCTTCATCGTTAAAAGGTTCTCTTGACCTGCATTCAGTCAATATATTGATGTCAGATTCCTCCTTTTCTTGAGACCCCCCATGATTTGTAGAAGAAATTGAGAGAGAGAGAGAGAGAGAGAGAGAGAGAGAGAGAGAGAGAGAGAGAGAGAGAGAGAGAGAGAGAGAGAGAGAGAGAGAGATATTTCTGTATAGCACTTGCTGAGTGCTCTTGAAATATGCAAGACATATTGTATTTTGTATATGGGATCTTCAAGAAATGTTAGCAATTTGAAAATAAGTTTTGTTTTAAAACTATTTTCATTAATTTCAAACTCCTAATGCATATTCTCACCAGTGCCATAATTCTATTTTGGGGAACAAGTAGTTCACTAATCTTGTCTATACAAGTGTCCAATTGTAGGTACAGTGTTTATGTCCTGTCACTGCTTACATTGGTGTGGTATCTTGATATATCCATTCATACATCCAATTGCTTGTTTGTCCATCCATCTGTCCTGAGAAGTTTGTGAGTACCCAAAAGTTCATTATAGACATGAAATTTTGTCACATGTGTATACATATTAGATGACCTGATTAGATATTCAAGTCATAATATAAATATATATATATATATATATATATATATATATATATATATATATATATATATATATATATATATATATAAAGAAGACAAATCATATGGCGAATAACAACCCTCTCAAGCGTACTGGATCCACCAAGGGATCATGTTTGTCAGGGATTAATTAAAATAGATGCAATAAACTGACAACGAACAGTACGAAACTAGTAACTAACTAGCCTAAGCGCTTTCGACTCTTAATGAGTCTTTTTCAAAGGCAAATACAAAACATAGTTACGACAAACAAATAAACACAAAAACGTTGTGTTTGTAAACCTCTACATTTCTGTCTTCACATGTGCTAACACTATAAATACAACCAGCTTGTATAGACTAGTTGCGGAAACTGAAAACGTTGTGTAATTCCCTAAAAGTCTTCAAGTTAAAGCGACATCTATTTTTACTTTGTGTACATATGTAACGCAGATTATATCCCGGATATTTGATTCTATACCGGTTATTCTTATAGTAAAAATTGAAGGATATTAAGATTTAGAAAATGTTAAATTCTACTAGTGCATAGTTTTCATTTTCTAGTCTTCTTGGTTTAGACCGCTTGGTTTCAATGTTCTAAGGCGGCGTATCCAGTATGATTCCTTTTCCTTCCTGGTTTCGGAACTCCAGCTGTGGTTGTTAGCAATAGCGATAAGTATTATATCACTGAAAGTGTGGCCAGGGGAGGAGAAGTGTTCTGCGACCGGGCTTATGTACAGCTTTTTTGTCATCCAATCAGATCTATGAAGGTTTATCCTTATGTGTAGCTTTTCAGTTTCTCCCACGTACTGAAGGCCACAGATCTTACATGTGATGAGATAAATCACATTCTCTGTTTTGCATGTTTTGTTTGGACCATGTATGTTTAGTTTTTCTTTAGTCACTGTGCTAGTGAATGTCTTGGTCTCTATCATATGTTGACAGGTTTTGCATCTTTTATCGCCACAGGGTCCAGATTGACTAGGTTGGTTTTGACTAGCGATTGGCGTTAGCTTGGCCCTGACTAGGATGTCCTTTAGGTTTTTTGGTCTCCGGTAAGCTACTACAGGTTTGTTCGGAAGTATTAGGTTTAGTATGTCTGACGATTGCACGGTTGGCCAGTGGTTTGCGATGATTTTACCTACTTTGGGATTGTCTGGTTGATAGGTAGCCTCGGTAAATTAAATGTTTAGCCAGCTCTTCAGACCTTTCTAGGAATCTTTCATCGTCGGAGCAAATTCTGCATATCCTCAGTGCCTGGTTATATGGAATGTTCTTAATGCAGTGTTTTGGATGACAGCTGGTTGGGAGAAGATACTGGTGTTTGTCGGTTGGTTTCGAGTAGATGTCTGTGTGTAATTTGTTTTCCACCAGTCTGGTTGTTGTGTCCAGGAAAACATGGTTTGAGTTGGAAATTTCTGCCGTGAATTTTATTGAAGGATGGAAGTTGTTTACCTTTGATATGAAGTCATCCAGACTTTCTCTTCCATACTGCCACTTCATTTCAATATCATCGATAAAGCGTACCCACTGGTATGGTGTATGCTCAACCGATGCTAAGAGCTTTCTCTCAAGTTTTCCCATGAAAATGTTAGCATACGAAGAGGCCATTTTAGTACCCATACATTACTTGCTTCCTTAGACGTCACATCTTTGTACACCAACATACCGCACAACGAAGGGTTACAGGCATGTAGCGAAGCATGGGAAATAAGAACTGTAAACAATCCACCCACACACTTCTTAATCCAACTCCTGGAGCTTGTCCTAAAACTCAACAACTTTGAATTTAATGAAGAAAACTACCTACAAATCAATGGAACTGCAATGGGTACTAAAATGGCCCCCTGGCTAAACATTTAATTTACCGAGGCTACGACAAAGACCTGATTGCGGAGGCAATCCAAAGGGCCAAACAAACAAACCCTGATGACCTACTCAGATATGGACAGAAAGAAAAGGTTGATAGGATACCATTTATTCTGACCTATCACCCAGACAATCCCAAAGTAGGTAAAATCATCGCAAACCACTGGCCAACCGTGCAATCGTCAGACATACTAAACCTAATACTTCCGAACAAACCTGTAGTAGCTTACCGGAGACCAAAAAACCTAAAGGACATCCTAGTCAGGGCCAAGCTAACAACAATCGCTAGTCAAAACCAACCTAGTCAATCTGGACCCTGTGGCGATAAAAGATGCAAAACCTGTCAACATATGATAGAGACCAAGACATTCACTAGCACAGTGACTAAAGAAAAACTAAACATACATGGTCCAAACAAAACATGCAAAACAGAGAATGTGATTTATCTCATCACATGTAAGATCTGTGGCCTTCAGTACGTGGGAGAAACTGAAAAGCTACACATAAGGATAAACCTTCATAGATCTGATTGGATGACAAAAAAGCTGTACAGAAGCCCGGTCGCAGAACACTTCTCCTCCCCTTGCCACACTTTCAGTGATATAATACTTATAGCTATTGCTAACAACCACAGCTGGAGTTCCGAAACCAGGAAGGAAAAGGAATCATACTGGATACGCCGCCTTAGAATATTGAAACCAAGCGGTCTAAACCAAGAAGACTAGAAAATGAAAACTATGCACTAGTAGAATTTAACATTTTCTAAATCTTAATATCCTTCAATTTTTACTATAAGAATAACCGGTATAGAATCAAATATCCGGGATATAATCTGCATTACATATGTACACAAAGTAAAAATAGATTTCGCTTTGGCTTGAAGACTTTTAGGGAATTACACAACGTTTTCAGTTTCCGCAACTAGTCTATACAAGCTGGTTGTATTTATAGTGTTAGCACATGTGAAGACAGAAATGTAGAGGTTTACAAACACAACGTTTTTGTGTTTATTTGTTTGTCGTAACTATGTTTTGTATTTGCCTTTGAAAAAGACTCATTAAGAGTCGAAAGCGCTTAGGCTAGTTAGTTACTAGTTTCGTACGTCGTCAGTTTATTGCATCTATATATATATATATATATATATATATATATATATATATATATATATATATATATATATATATATATATATATATATATATATATATTTCTAGTTATTGTACTCACACATTTTTGAACTGTTTGGAATAAGACTTTTTTGACATCAGTCTTGATGGCAATTTGAAGCAATAACCACTTGAGATAAACAACAAAATATGGTTCACTTGTGTGTATGTTTTATTTAGATAACATTTCATGTCATTATGGCATTTTTAGTCAAATTTTCATGGACATGTCTGTGGTGGTGGCTTATGTGTTTTACCAATGCAATTTTAATTTTCCTCTCCTTTTATTGCTTCATTAAGACTAAGCTTGAACTAAGACAGTACTACAGTGAAACCTGTCTTGAAGGACCACTGCTGTGTGAGACCACCTGTCTTGAGAGACCATATTCTCAATGCACAAATTTAATGATTATATAGCATTCTGACCTGTTATGAGAGACCACCTGTCTTAAGAGATCATAATTTTATGTCAGAAAGGGTGGTCTTTCAAGACAGGTTCTATTGTATTTGATACACAGTAAGATTACTTGAACAGAGACAATATTAATTGTATTAATTGGTATACAGATTTACATTAAAAGGCTATTGAACTAGGAGAGTATTAATTGGTACACTGTAAGAATAATTGAACTGAGACATTATTTGGTACACAATAAGACTACTTAAATTGAGACATTATTTGGTATACAATAAGACTACTTGAACTGAGACAGTGTTATTTTGTACACAATAAGAATACTTGAACTGAGACAATATTATTTGGTACACAATAAGACTACTTAAATTGAGACATTATTTGGTATACAATAAGACTACTTGAACTGAGACAGTGTTATTTTGTACACAATAAGAATACTTGAACTGAGACAATATTATTTGGTACATAATAAGACTTTTTGAACTGAGACAATGTTATTTGGTACACAATAAAACTACTTAAATTGAGACAATATTTGGTACACAATTAGAATACTTGAACTGAGACAATGTTATTTTGTACACAATAAGAATACTTGAACTGAGACAATGTTATTTTCTACACAATATGACTACTTGAACTGAGACAGTATTATTTTGTACACAATAAGACAACCTGAATTAAGACAATATTATTTGGTACACAATAAGACAACCTGAATTAAGACAATATTATTTGGTACACAATAAGACAACCTGAATTAAGACAATATTATTTGGTACACAATAAGACAACCTGAATTAAGACAATATTATTTGGTACACAATAAGACAACCTGAATTAAGACAATATTATTTGGTACACATTTATATTAATAATGCATTATTTTAATTTTATGCAAATGCTGCATATTAACATTTCATTGTTCTCTAAAATGTATACGGTCAATGGCATGCCAGATATTCAAGAAATTTCAACTAGGCAAACAAGTAGATGATTTTGTTTTTTGCTGTAACAAATAGATATCTATCATTTTTATAACCCTTATTGCAATTATATTAGGTTTTCTTTTTATTGTGTAAACAAAAGCACATGTTATATGGCCAAAGAGAAATAGAAATGCTTAATGCGCTGTTGCATAATGGTGTCATCAGATGAGAGGGCAATGCAGATTCATGATTCTTTTTACTACCTGCAGAAAGTTTTAGCTGCATATTTCTTCTTTATCTTTTTTGGTGCTGATGTTTTCTATTAATATGGGATGTGTTACATTTTTCAACAACCCCTATTAATCTTTAAGGCATTATATCCCATGTTAATGGCATTTTTTATTAAGACATTATTTTTTGAATATTTGGTTAACTTAAACATGATTGCTTGAAATCTCATAGGATAAATAGCAGTGTGTTTATCAACAGTCCTTGTTTCACATCAGAATGTTTTGGAGAGACTCACTTTTTGCTGCTGATTTGCTTCATTTTAAGAAAAGGTGTGTTGAGATCAAATATACATGCAGTAGACACATTTATGATATCCATATCCAGATCAAGTTTTTCCTTTCTAGAATTATGATTCCTGCTTCTTCAAGATTTATCCTGAGATAGTCATTTTGATCCTGTTTGGCCTTGAAGATAATCTTATTCATCCGTTTTGGTCTTGAAGATAATCCTTTTCATCATATTTGCCTTTAAAGATAATCCTATTCATGAAAGATAATCCTGAAAGATAATCCTGTTCATCCTATAATAATGATTATCCTGTTCATCCTGTCAGTCTCAAAATATCTCATTATATTTGGCAGAAAAGATAATTGTACCTGTCCAGTTTGTTCTAAAAGATAATTTTATTTGTCCTATTTGTCTGGAAGGATAATCTTATTTACCATATTTATTCTAAGAGATAATCCTATGCATCCCATTTACCTAGAATGATCTGTTAAATTCTCTTTGTTCTTAATCATATTTATTGTACCTTTTCTGAAAGATAATCCTATTCATTCTGTTTGTCTTGAATTCTATTCATTCCAGTATTCATTATTTTTTCTTCATATTTTGTACTCAACACAGTGCTTGGCTGGCTATTAAGGCAACCCCCCCCCCTTATGTATTTGCTATTATATTGTTTTTAATATTATGTTAGGTAGGTAGATTTTAGGTTTTTCTTTTTTCTGTATTGTTTAAACATTATCTGTTTATATATATATATATATATATATATATATATATATATATATATATATATATATATATATATATATATATATATAGTGTAATAAGTACAGGGATAAGCCAGTTCAGTCAAATGCACAAATCAATTTTGGGAATTTGAAGAAGAAAAATTACCAAGGGGGGGGGATGTTAGGGTGGGCACTGAAAATCTAGGATGGTCAATTGACTGGAAAGGTACATATTTCTTTTTGCCTAAGTAACATTTATGATTGTAAGATTCTTTTGAAAATTGCAAACTAAGAAAGTGCTAGCTCCAATTGTTGATATAAATTCAAATGACTTGGGGGCATCTTGTGTGAGTTGAGAAATCTGACAGAGATCTGACCATGCTATTAGAAGATACACTGTATTTAGGTTCATATTGTTAATGGAGCAATCAAAAGCAAAGCATTAAAAACTGAAAGCTTATATTTTGCATGAAATTTGTGTGTCCTTGACCTCCAGAGTATGATCATAAAACATTCTAATGCTGCATGAGAAGTTGGGTTTTGTAAACTTGATTTCAAGTTCAGCTTCATAACATTTCCTAAAGAGCATGTGTAATTTATTTTATTTTTAGTATAATCTAATTAGTATAGGCAATTAACATGAACAAAACTCAAGTGTCTGCCTTAGTTATGAGAAGACGCTTAACATTTCTTGTCATTTTAATTAAAAATGGATTGTTGACAGTTGAGAAAAACCATAATTATCATTGTTGCCTAGCCAACTACAGAACACCTTAATTTGGACTCGTATTGTATCAAAGGTAAATTATAAAATGATGGAATTCTAACTACACAAATCTCAAATCCAAAATGGCAAAAGAAAAACATAATACATTGTATTTTCATGATAACATCTTTCTTGGTCCTGGTATAGAATTACATGACAGTAGTGTTTTTGAAATTCCAAAGTGGAAGGGGAGGAAAAGGGGTTTCTATCCTTTAAAAGAATAAATATAATTTTTTCAGAATATAATGGGATAAAGTGTTTATAAAATTTAGTTCACAGCCTACAACAGAAAATTTGACAAGTTCAATAAATTTCCACATTTATGCTTGAGAACAATTATCTGCATCGTCCATGATAAAATGATTTGTTGCATTACTTGTAAACAGCCATCATAACTTGGTGCATAATTTATAGATGCAGTGGATGCCTTCAAGTAATAGCAGATGTAATGGATTTCTAAGGCTCCCATATGTACTTGCTTACAAGCTTAGTCAAAATGCAAACAACATATGTACTGCTTTACCATCACATAATGTGTTGGCAAATCAGGATCTGTGTTGCCTTATTGATTATTCCTAACAAATTGCATTGACCCTGATCTGCAGGCACATTATGTTGGTACATTGGCAGAGGTTAGGCAATTCATAAATATTGATGTAGCATTTTGTCCATTTCATCAAAAGATTGTTGTTACCAATAATTTTTCAGTCAAGAGATTAATTTTCAGAGTTTCAGCAAATTATGAAAGTGATAAAGTTGCATTTCTGTACAAAGAGCACCAAAATGCACCTCCATGCAAAACTTGCTTGTAGCCAACTTGTAGAGGAAGTTCAATTTAAGCTATGTAAAGAAATGAAAAATTAAAACAAATGTTCCACAATCTCTATTCCAGAAATAAAACTCTACAAAATTGAAAAATGTTTTTGGCATGATGTTTACTTAAAATACACTCAGAAACTCGTCAGTTAAAAAAAACTTGATAGGAGTAATTTGTATCTGAGTCCTGTTTGCATGCGAGACAAATATGAATCCAGTATGCATATGAGAGAAATACTAATCCCATATGCATATGAGACATATCTGAATCCTTTATGCTTATGAAACAAATCTGAATCCTGTATGCATATGAGACAAATGTGACAAATCTGAATCCTGTATGCATATGAGACAAATATAACAAATCTGAATCCTGTCTACATATGAAACAAATCTGAATCCTGTATGCATATGAGACAAATGTGATAAATCTGAATCCTGTATGCATATGAGACAAATGTGACAAATCTGAATCCTGTATGCATATGAGACAAATATAACAAATCTGAATCCTGTATGCATATGAGGCAAATCTGAATCCTGTCTGCATGTGAGACAAATCAGAATCCTGTATGTATATGAGACCAATGAAATCCAGACAAAGAAACCAAGATTAATTAACAAACTGATGGCAGCTGAAACAACAAAATGTTGATTAATCAGTAATAATGGACCTAATCTATAAAGAAATTATATCCTTCATTAGGACTTATTTTAATTCAGCTTATTACTGAAGGATTTTGTTATTGCATTGTTTGTAGCCATAAGCTTAGAATAGCAGAGATAACTGTTTTAGTCAATTTAGGGAGGCTGTCACCAAAAGGGTGTGCGGGTATCTCAGCAGAGAGATCATCTTATTATAGCATGTGTTAGCAGAAATAATCATGCTGAATCATGTGTTTTATGCTAAAGATATATTTCTTCATGGTCAGTCAGCCTGTTTTATTGGTGACAAGAGAACCAGCTTCATTACTTATTAGATAGATTTATTGATAAAGCAAATTTCGGTATTTTACATGAATGAGTTCCTTTAAACTTGCATGCATGGCTGCATAAGTTTTTAGTAGATACATAAAAGGCACTTTACAATATAGAACAAATTTTGAAGTATTTTACAAGTAACAGCTGGATGATGTTGATTGATTTATTAGCTTTAATGTTCATAGACCAAAAGAGCTTATGGGATGGCGTGTTTTCTGTCGATTGGCACACATTCGATAACACTACTACTTGGAGGATTGCCATGAAACTTTGTGCACATATTCATTGTCCGTTTGGTCCTAAAAGGAAATGGGGCCAGTTTTAGAATATTGTTATAACTACTAGTCTTGAATGGATGGTCATAACAATATATTTTCACTAAAAGACTTTTTATAATATTTAGTTGGTTTTAAATAAAAATGGTGCCAGTCTGGTGCTTGGTATGACTACCATGGCAACCACCTTGACAGTCTTGTTTAATGATTACTCCTGCTAGATGAGCAGTCAAAGCAACATGGGGTTTTCACCAAATGACACCGTATCTGTCTGGCTAGTTCTAAATGACATTAGTGCACATCTGATGTCCAGTATGGCCACCATGGTATTCCTCTTGAAATATCATTGCAAATCCAAACCGAAATTCATGTCAACATGGAGTCTTCACCAAAAGAATTATTATGATATCTAGTTGATTCTAAATGAAAATATGCCAGTCTTGCATCCAGTATGGTTAACATTCATCTTGAAAATCCTATTATTGCATCTTCTTCCAAATGGATATTTACATGGGGTTTCTCCAAAAGACTTTTAATGATATCTAAATACATCCTGTATAGTTGCCACAGTGGCCAATTAGAAAATCTTGTTATTGATAAAGAATATTGGAGATGATGTCAACACTTAGCAGTTAAAAGAAAAATGGTCCTAGATTTGTGGAAATTCTTTTCAGCCAATGGAGCATCATTCTTTTCAAGAACCTTTTTTTAAATATATTTTTCAGAAGTTTAATTGTCAATTTTAAAAGCATAATAAACCTATCAAGACTATTGAAACTCATTTTTACTAACTTTTTTAAGCATATTTATTCAAATTTGATATATCTAATTCAGTGATGCATATTTATTGATTTATTCATTCAGGATTATGGAAGCTTTTTGTCTCAGCCATTCTTTTTTTGGTTTTCTTTTATCTTTCTCAGCTAGCTTGTTCCATTATAAATCTCCATTTGGCATCTGTTTTATAGTAATTCCAAATTCTGCAAATATAAATTCTGCATTCAAATTTATATTGAACGACGTTTCATTTCAGTATTAAGGTGAAATGTGTATTCAACTGGTATTATGATGTAAATTTTAATGATAATATTTTCACTATAAATTGTTTGATTAATAAAAGCATTGGCTGTTTTGGAGAAGAAAAAAATCCATGTATCAAAGAAGCAAAAATATATAACTATCACAAACCTTAATTATGGCCTTAACGTGAAGACTTATTGGTACTATAATTATTGTTTGAATAAGACTAATATTATTTATTCAGTTTCAAAGTTTTAAAATAAATAATCTGGCCTTAATTTCATGGACAAAAGTGTTCAAATTAATTTAGATGTAAGAGAGAGACAAGAATTTTATCAACAGAACATAAGTCTATTATTGAAGTAATGTCCAAATTTCAGCAGTCTCACTGGAATTTCACCAACAAAACTTAAGTTTTTACTTTAATTTAATTTATAATCCAGTGATACAATTAACTGAAATTTAGGTTTTATTTAAAAATAGCTAATCAAATGTTCTAAGTCATTACTTAAGACTTAGATTGGTGAATTAGGGATCTGCTGATTGGGCAGTTTTATGTTAGGCTGATTATTTCAGCTAATCAGATCATTGGATTCTAGACTTCATTGAAGTCTGGACATAAGATTTGTTGGTGAAATCTAAGCCAGTTCACATGGTAGTATTAGCCTACTTCCATTTTTAAATAGGATAGAAAGAATAAATTCAGACTTCATCTAAGCATTAGCACAGGCCTGGTTGTGTAAGAAAGATGACTTTTAAAAATTAACTCTTAATAAGAATTTTATAGGACTTGAACCAGAGCTTGAAAAAGATTTTACATGTTTTGTGTAATAAGATCAACATATTTTAAAACTCTTCAACAAATTGTTGAATTTGCAAGCAATAAATGAATGGTTCTCTGGTCACATCTCATAGTTTTTTTTTTTCTGCTCCATTTTCATCACCCAGGAGGTGGATCAACCAGTCTTGGGGGTCGCAGCTCGGGAGGTAAGGTGCAGCATTTAATTATCATTGCATATCATCACATCTTGTAAGCTTGTCTTTTTTTCATATATTGCATGCACAATTACTATTATCATTATGCACTGCCAACATCTATAGTTTCATTTTCCTAATCACAAATTATAACTTATGTATTCATCCACATAGCTAATATTTTGCAATAAGTCTTCTGATATTAACGAATGTAAATGTAGATATTAATGTGTAAAGTCTGACGCATGTAGCCACTGTATAAAATGTTTCAGAATTTTGTCTTATTTATTGTCTCCTTTTGTCTTTTTATATTAAAGGTAAATTTTTTTATAAAAAACACAAGAACCTGATCCATACTTATTACATTAAGAAAGGACCTTCCTAAATGATATAAATGTAATAGGGTTTAATGGCATGTCTGCACATAACTAGCAATTAGGTGCCAATTAAAAGTGAAGTCCTAAAATTGTAAATATAAAATTGCCTTTACAGAAGAAATTGCCATATATATCATTGCTTATGAATTGAGTCTAGCTGCAAACTGCGTTCTTATATCTGCCATCACATAATGCACTGACGTATCTAGTTCTATACCATTTGTTAGGAGTTATCAGTAGAACAAACTTTATTGAATCTGATCTTCTGGTGCTTTATATAACAGCAGATAAGGGTCTGCGTTGACCTGAAAATGAGTTTATTGGTAGTGCAATTGATCAATTAAGGATACATCTGTATAGAAATATTTTTTTTGCCAAAGGATGTCTGTTAATAAACTCTATAGAAATTAAGTTTTAAATTCCACAAAATTGATTATATTGCATACAATATTTCAAATTTGTCTTTTGCAACAGATTTTAGACCACTATTGATGCAAATATATCCACCGATCCAAATAGGTCATTTTAAAAGCATTTGATTAGAATTACATGTACATGATATGTAGAATTGTCATTGCAGATTCAGGCAGTCAGTTTTAGGAAATATGTGTCTACTTTTGGTATATAATGCTTACAGAGAAATCAACAGAAAAATTGCATGAAATATGAACTCTTGCTGAAGATCATTCATAGACAACTCTGATGTGTCAAGATTTGAATAAAATGACTGAAAGCTGATTTAGATATTGACTCTATTAAATTTATTTATCACTTTGAATGTATCAAGTGGGAGTAAAAACTTTCAATGACTATGTTCGGCTTATGATGGAAATATAACTGGTAACTTAAATATTATTACTGCCTTTAAGATTCCTTCAAGAAATTCTGACTAAAGAGGTTTACAAATCATGCATTTAGTTTTATTAAAATGCCCTGCAATATCTATGGAGGGATATTTAGTATTACCTACTCTCTACTTTATCTGATGACTGCCACAAACTTTTGTTTCACTCTATAACTTTTGAAGGACTTAATGAATTGAAATGCAGCTTTAAGTTGATCCAGATCATTGTCAATTTTTATCTTTTTCCTGCAAAATTGTAGAGTTATGGCTCTTTGTATTACTGAAACCTTTGGCCTTCATTTGCATTATGTTGGCAAGGGCACTTATGTTGTAGGGACATGTATACATTTTTTTAATATGTCTTTATCACTTTCACTTTATTCACTTCTCACTTGATTTATGCTCTGTCATTTTCCTCTTTTTTAGTACATTGTAATTTGTTTTCATTACACTTATCCCATATTTATTAATTGGATAAACTGAATTTCATTGCTCTGTCAGATTAGGTTTGGAAGTATGCATGTAGAATTGAAATAACAATGAAATCTTGAAATGATACTTTTGCAACTTCCTTTGAACAACTCAACCTTTATAAATCCCTGCCATATATATATATATATATATATATATATATATATATATATATATATATATATATATATATATATATATATATATATATGGGTGGGGCATTAGATGTCATATTTGTATGAGTTTGTCCAATCCCATTCCATCTTGACATACCATCCCTGCCATGTCTATGAACAGGGCATTTAAAGTTATCTATTTCTGTCTGTCCCATTCCATCCTGTCTCAACATATCACCCCTGCCATGGCTATGGACAGGGCATTTAATGTTTACTATGTCCATCTGTTCCATTCCATCCTGTCTTGACATATTGCACCTGCAATATCTATGGACGATGGTTTTAATGTTAGCCATGTCCATCCAGTGTCCTTTACCATCTCAACACATCACATTATGTTGTGTCAATCAGAGATTTCATTTCTGCTCAATAACTAATATTATTGTAGGACTTCATGGGTTCAGCCAGATTTGGTACAGTGCTTCTAAGTTGGAAGCATTAGGTCAAAATCTTTAAACATTTTCCAGCCAAATGTTATGGAATTATGTCCCCTGTATGATTTAGGACTTTGCCTACCAATTTCTGCAGAATAAGTTTTAAAGGACTTCATTAGTCGAAACCAAATTTGGTATGAAGGTTTAAATCAGAAAGACTTTGGTTAGTTTCCATTAACTTTGTTACTGTTTATGAGCAGAAAGTTTTGGAATTATGGCTTGTTGGCTTTCCATTTAGTTTTCATTGTCTGTTTAAGAACTTTCAAGGACGTAATGGATTGAAACTAAGTTTGGAATGAAACATCATATTAAGAAGACCTACATCAAGTTTTATTTTCATCATTTTCCACCTAAACTCTATGGAGTTACTGCCCCTGTTTGACATATGTTTGCCCTTAAGTTGCATTATGCTGGTAGTTTGCCTTCTCTGTGTCACATGGACACATTTCTTGTTTCTTCAAAATTACATGATTTATTTGATAATAAGGAAGCAAATATTTGTTGAATAAGCCTATTTAGGATTTCATACATAAATGGAACTTCTAGTTTAAATATTTGTTATAATGTTTTGCCAGATTATTATTAGATCTTTGGAACCTCCATATTACATTTTATATATACTTCTGATCAGAGTTCTCTCCACTTTTATCAGCTAGTTTGATTCAATAACATTTGCTTCCTATTTTCTCAGTTAAAAATTAATTCCTCAATATATTCTTCAATATATAATTATTCTTCAATAATTATTTCCTCCAACTCCTCAAGCGCATTTAAATTACATTGTCTTATTTCTTTGCACTTGACAGTCTCTTTGAAAACAGTTACCACAGCAGCCATGGGTCTTACTGGTAATTTGTAGAATTCAGTCTGTCACCTTTTTTGTTTCTGTTTTTATTCCAAAGTGTTCTTGCTTTTAGAGCATGGCATATAAAACTGTTTATATTTACAGTTGCAGTTTTTCATACATAATTTTGGGTCATGTTTAATTACTTGCATGAAAATATTCTGTCATACTTATTAATTTACAGCTCAATAAGTACAAGATTCCTTTTGTAGATCCCCTAGAATGTCTCATTTTATTGTATAGGGTTAGTAACTTTGATGATAAAACCTTGCCTTTATAGTGAATAGCAAACTTTCTTAATTTCATGACCAGAATCTTGTACAGTGAAACTATTTTAAATCTTACAATTCTGGGGCAAAAAGTTGATTGTGTGAAATATTTACACTGACCTGGACTTTAAGAATGAAATTGTTCTAAAACAGAGTGCTGTAACAGACAGTTGATTTTGTGAAATTAGTATACAGACACGGACTTTAAAAATGCAAGTACAAAACATTGTGATCATTCTCATGTATTATATTTAATGTTGAAAAATGGAACTTTATTGATGACTTTATGGCATCCAACATTTCTTATAATACTTAATATTCAGGTTAGCATATCATGTTTTCTCTACAAGAAAAAAAAACAACCGTAGACAGTACTCAATACAGCAAGATAACTTTTGCAACTATTTTCCTATTGTCAACATGTCTTAAGCGATCTTGTTCCAGTTTCATCAGACTATATTAAAATAAAGGTCACATGGGTCATTATGTGCATTTTACTCATTTTTAATTAAATGTAAATTGTTATTTTAAACTTTAACACTAATTCTCTTTAACCAAAGACTATTCAATCCTGATTATTAAATGCTTTGCACCTTAACTGTCATAAAAGAAACTTCCAGATGAAAATTATTGATCGATATGGTAATGTACAATGTTGGCCATGTACTAAATCTGGGTCAAAAAAAGAGCACATTGAGTGGAATCATCACAATATGGGGTAGTGAGAATTTGTTTATCAATATGCGTACATTTCAATGGTGACATCACATTGTGCAACATTCAATATGGATAGTACTGGATCACACCTTTAGGTTTATTTCTTCCAAAGATGTCTATGTACTTTAACAAGATTTTGCTGCATGCACTTCTCGGTGGGTTTAAATAATGACCTTTCAAATGAATGTGAATGCATAAGAATCCAAATGAAGTGAATACTTGCCACTAAAGGGTATGTAGAAGCAAATTCTAAAAAATGACACTCATCACAGAAATAGATGGTGTTGAATATTGCCTTTATGACCTGCATGACTTTTAATATAGAAATGACCTCATTGGAACTACTTTATTTGGCCTGTCTGCACTATAGGCAGCTTCATGGAGAGGCTTGGGAAACATCATGGAGGGGCTTGGGAAACATTATTTAGGTGGTGCTCACCAGTTATTATGTACTTTTGAGAGAGTGATGTATGTAAGGTGAAGTTGTTTGCATTTAAAACATGCACAGTGGAGAGAATGTTGGCATACCTCTATGCTACTTTTGTGTAATATGGCTGACATTTCTTTGGATATTGTACTTTTGGAAATTGGAAATGATCTTAGGACAAATAAAATGACTTCTCCCTTGTGCTCCAAAAATCAACCTGACTTAGTCTGAAGAACACTATGCTTGGCAGCTATTAAAATAGGGAAAATGAATTTTGCCAAACTAGACAATACCAGCTTCTGAAAGTGCGATGAATGAAGTACCAAATATATAAAATGTAAAAATAGTTATCAGCTCTTTTTCTTACAATTTACTTCTGAAGTTTGGGAAGTGAAAATGGGCAAGTGGAGCTAGCACTTTTTTGAAAGATGCACATCTGGATTAAGACTAAGCTGTATCATAACTCTATAACCCATATTACATCCATCGATCATACACTAAAATAAAGGGAATTAAAGGTTCTTTGAACAATAACTATGATATACAAAATCTTTTTTAAATAGCCTGTATAACTAGTTAGGAAACCCGGGGAAATTCTTTCTCTTTAAAATTCTAACCCTATGCTAAATACAAAACTGTAGAGCACCACCGGAGGGGCTTGATAAAAAAATCATTGAGGGGCTAGGGAAACATCATGGAGGAGTTTGGAAAACATCATGGAGGGGCTTGGAAAACATCATGGAGGGGCTTGGGAAACATTATGGAGAAGCTTGGGAAAATCATGGAGGGGCTTGGAAAACATCTTGGAGGGGCTTGGGAAACATCATGGAGAGGCTTGGGAAACATCACTGCACAATCCTCATGGCTTAGACACATCTGTTATCTGCTCATAGCTAATTTGTATTATAAAATTTTGTTATTGATTCAGACTAAGATGATTATACTTTTTCTCTTTGATCTGATGAAGCTGACCATAATTTCAATGAGGGCATTGGTGTTAACTAATTTGACAGTGTCAGTTCTGAGAGTGTGAATTTTAAAGGTTTCAGCTTTTTGTGATTATCAAATAATTTTTAAAGTGGTAAATATGATTATGTCTACATATACATTCATCACATAAATCTTAATAGCATCAAAATTCTTTTCGGTTTTTATTTATCCATAAACCCAATCTTCATGTTCATTGTACTAAGAAAAAAAACCTGTCCAAGTTATCTATCATCACACTATCATGACAGTACCTATTCCACATGTTAAATGGCTCAGATAATGGGTTATCAAATTTTTTTTAAAAAGGATAATTAAGGTCCATTTTTACTTCCTTCAAGTGTCACAGGTGATTACTATCAGTCATTACAGTGTGTAACGTTCATGTGAAGTACCTTGACAGAAAACATGTTTGGAGATTTCCAGTCGGTGTAGTGATAGTTACAACAAAGAAGCTGATTTTATCTCAATACCTACCATTGCAAAAAAAGAATTAAACAAATCACTTTCATTTTCATATTTCAGTTCTTTTAAATATAACATAAAATAAAATGAACATGAATTTGTTGTGTATTTCATGTATTGTAAATTAAAAGCTGAAAATATTCTAATTCTCTAACTCTGGAGTGGCACCTGATTAGAATGCAAAATATGGTATGCAATGTTACAGGTTGTGTGTGTGTGTGTGTGTGTGTATTTATATATATATATATATATATATATATATATATATATATATATATATATATATATATATATATATATATATATATATATATATATATATATATATATATATAATAATGCCTGACATCCCATACCAGGACTGTAAAGAGAACATGTGATTAAGACAATTTTTATTGTCTTACCTATGAGTTGAATGACATTATCAGGTGGCAACAGTAATGATGTCTTTGTCAATCATATTTAAGTGTGTGTTGAGGTATTTGATAACCATATCTTTTATATTAGTAATGGAAGTTTGGTCAAATTGACTATATGCTAAATATTATAACTATGCAAGGATTTCCTGTCTTGCCTGTGTAATTATTAGTGTTGGGAATTACTTAAAATTTACAGCTCATTGAATAGGTTCATCAGAATTGAAAAACCATAAGTTTTAATCCAAGATACTATATTTGCTATAATAATATTAATGGACAGCACAATTTGCATAAAAGTTTGTAATTTGCTTGTATGCTGTAACAGTTATTGGTTTACAGCCACATTTATCATCCAACATCGATCTAAGCTATGGAAGGCTGCATTAACTGGAAGCTGTTGGTAGCATACTTTCCTTCTCCTGCAATATTTCATCCTGGAAGTTATTGTTTGTACCAGTAAGGTTTAATGGTACATTAGTACAGTACTGGCTTTATTGTGGCACTTAAGAGTAAAGTTTGATATAGATAAATATAAAATATTATCAAATGAAATCATTTGGAAGTGAAAGCTTTATGAATACATTAACATGAGCATAGAGTATTAAATGACAAAAATGAAGAAGAAAAGTTATTCAAATTCTGTAAAAGGTAAAGAGAATGAAAATAAAAGTAAAAAAAATTAAAGTCATAAAAACATTGTCAAAATTGGTTAATTCAAAACTCAGCAGTTAATAAAAGTAAATTTTTCATGTTTTATGTTCGATTATGGCTAATACATGGTCTATTAACTTTTTTTCTCAAATCTTCAATTACTTTGATTACTTGTCAAAGTTCTAAGGATCATTAAGACATTCACAAGTGGGATACTTTGGAACACATGTATAGCCAGAGTTCATGGAGAAATCTAACTTGGCCCCATTATCATAAAACTTTTATTGACTCCAAATCTTACTTAAGTATATTCTTAATAATCAGAATTATTATATTTGTTGATATTTAGCAAGATTTCCAAAACTGGAGTAACATTTATTGCTTAAAATGCTGAGTCAAGTTTTGAAATGAAGAAGTCTAATATCCATATTTTTTGTTACTTGAAATAAGTATTACAAAACCTATTTTGGAGTTCATACCTTCTGTTAGCGAAAAGTTTATGCTTTAGGCAGTTGGTTTTAATAAAAGGACTGTACAAGAGGGCCAGTTTTCAGGGTCAAAATTTAACTGGGTTAACTTTCTGGAAGAAATATAATTGTAATTACTACCCATATATTTTGTTCTTGATTCTTTGTTCTTTTTAAAACATGACATGCATTCCAATAAAAATGTATATGACACTAAAACAGGAACTTTAATTTGAAGTTCACATATAGTTTGTGGGCATGGCAGTATATAAATTCAAAGGTTAACTATAAAGTAACACTTATCGCGTCCATAAATTTTCAAGTTAGCCAACATAACACATACCCAGACTATTAAAATGGTAAAGTTAGCCATGATAACACCAACTTGTCCTGTCCATCAATTTTCAAGTTAGCCAGGATAACACTTACTTACCCTGACTATAACAAGTGTAAAGTTAGTCAGGATAACACTTACTTACCCTGACTATAACAAGTGTAAAATTAGTCAGGATAACACTTACTTACCCTGACTATAACATGTGTAAAGTTAGCCAGGATAACACTTACTTACCCTGACTATAACAAGTGTAAAGTTAGTCAAGATAACACTTACTTACCCTGACTATAACAAGTATAAAATTAGCCAGGATAACACTTACTTACCCTGACTATAACAAGTGTAAAGTTAGTCAGGATAACAATTATTTACCCTGACTATAACAAGTGTAAAGTTAGTCAGGATAACACTTACCCTGACTATAACAAGTGTAAAGTTAGTCAGGATAACACTTACTTATCCTGACTATAACAAGTGTAAAGTTAGCCAAGATAACACTTCACTAATTTTACCTGTCCATAAATTATAAAGTAAGCTATGATAACACTGAGGAGTTCTGTCCATAAATTCTAAAGTTAGTTTTGATAACACCAACTTATCTTGTCCATCAATTTTCAGGTTAGCCAGGATAACTTACTTTGACTGCAAAAAAACTTGAAGGTCAAATTCTAAAGTTAGCTAACATAACGATGACTTGTTCTGTCCATAAATAGTGTTAGCAATGATAACACTGATTTATCCAGTCCTTAAATTGTAAACTTAGCTATGATAACGCTGACCTATCCTGTCAATAAATTGTTAAGTTAGGCATCATAACACTGACTTATTCAGTTCATAAATTTTCCAGTTAGATATCATAACACTGATGTTTTCTGTCCATAAATTATAAAGTTAGCTATGATAACACTGATTTTTCCTGTCCATAATTGAAAAGTTAGCTATGAAAACACAGATTTATCCATTCTATAAATTGTAAAGTTAGCTACCAGTATGATAACACTTTGATGACCTATCCTGTCCATAAATTACAATGGTAGATATAGTAACACTTATTCAATACAATTATATATATATCCCAGAGAAAAAACCTTAGTCACACAAAATTATTAACTTAATAAACAAAAGTATCAACTCATTAACAAAAGTATCAGCTAAATAAACAAAAGTGTCAACTCAGCAAAATCAGTAAACAAAAGGATCAATTCAATAAACAAAAGTATCAACTAAATAAACAAAATTGCCAACTCAATAAACAAAAAGATGTGCTAGATGTGTAATAATAAAGAGAGGACACAATCTCTCTCCATGGCAAGCTGGACCTCCTGCAGGTTCTAAAAATAGTAATATCAATAAAGCAACATGGAATACAGAGCTTTACAAGAACAGTAGAATCAACTCATCAGGATAAAGCAAATAACTTTTTAAGAGGAAAATGCAGAGACCTCATTCACCCCATTGGTTAGGTATCAAAGAAAGCAAAAAAGCATCCAAAGGTAAGATCATAACAGTTTTCAATATTATTGATGTCTGGAATGAGTTTTATTTACAAAGAATAGGAGTTATTGCATGAGAGACAACCTGTTCTGCCAGAGATATAAAAGAACACTTTCTTATTTCACAGACTTTAATTTGATTGAACGTGTTATTTACTTCGACTTAGGAATTTTATTCAATAGTATGTTTTGCATCACCTAGTTCAGGTGCAGGAGGGATAGCACATATTCAAGTCAGATACAGGGGATTACATTATAGTACAAATGCAAGGTAAGGAGAAACATAATAGCATAGATTTAGTCAGTTCCTGAGGAATACATTATAGTACAAATGCAAGGTAAGGGGGGTAATTAGTATAGCATAGATTTAGTCAGTTGCTGGGAATACATTATAGTACAAATGCAAGGTAAGGGGAAACATTATAGCATAGATTTAGTCAGTTGCTGGGGGATACATTATAGTACAAATGCAAGGTAAGGTGGAAACATTATAGCATAGATTTAGTCAGTTGCTGGAAATACATTATAGTACAAATGCAAGGTAAGGGGGGAAACATTATAGCATAGATTTAGTCAGTTGCTGGGGAATACATTATAGTACAAATGCAAGGTAAGGTGGAAACATAGCATAGATTTAGTCAGTTGCTGGGGAATACATTATAGTACAAATGCAAGGTAAGGGGGAAACATTATAGCATAGATTTAGTCATTTGCTGGGGAATACATTATAGTACAAATGTAAGGTAAGGGGGAAACATAATAGCATAGATTTAGTCAGTTGCTGGGGAATACATTATAGTACAAATGTAAGGTAAGGGGGAAACATAATAGCATAGATTTAGTCAGTTGCTGGGGAATACATTATAGTACAAATGTAAGGTAAGGGGGAAACATAATAGCATAGATATTGTCAGGTGCATGGATGATATATCATAGCACAGATGCAGATGAAAAAGTCTGTCCCAAAGAACACTTCTGATAATAATTGATTATATTTAATCAGCTACTAGTTTACCATCTTTGATTTAAATCCATCTTTATATTGGCTAGTGATTACATATTCAGAAACTATCTGATAAACTTAGCTCCAGTTGGTTTAAAAGTTTTGTAACATTCAGCAGATCAATAAAATGTCATACAGCAGTGTACATATTATACAGCAGTGTAAATGTTCTACAGTTGTGTCAATGTTATGCAGTAGTGTAAATGTTATACAGCAGTGTACTATTAAAATGTCAACAGGTTAAAGGTCAAAGACTAAGAATAAACATACCCAGTCTTTTGATGGCATTTTGTACCTGCTGATTTGTCAAAATTTTTATCATAAGCAGTTAAATGGCAAGTGTATAAATGTAGATTTATGTCATTTAGGATTTTTTGCTTTGATGAGACATAGTGTAGAGCTTCAGGCTACATTCTGTGTCTGTTATCCTGATTGTAATTTTTTTATTTCTGTATGTGCCTCCATAAGGCAGGGCATATTAAATTGTAAAGTCTCTCTGTCTGTCCATCCATCTATTTCTTCTCATTTTCTTCTGTATTTTCCAGCATGTAATAACTTCATTTTGGGATGGCTTGCATGACATGATGATACCCATATCGTCAAAAGGGCAATTGTATAATGACGGGATGTATAATGAGGGACCAGTACACTCCCAGAAGTTCTTTGTTGCAGTTTAGCAATATCAAAGCCTTTATACCTGAACCAATATTTGCTATTTCTGTGTATAAGAGAAATGTTTTTGAAAACATTATCACAGAGGGAAATGTTCATTTTCATATTTGTTTGTTTATACAGGCCATTTTGTTTTAGTATGAACAATGCCATAATTGTTTTCTTGGAAACAGTTTTTGTCAGAATGCAAATTGTTGTGGTCCAAAATTTTTTTGATTCTTGTTTGATATTAATAAAAATGTTTCCTGCACAAATTGCATGGTGTTCATTATGAAATAGAGAGGAGCTTACAAATATGCAGAAACATAATTCTATCCTTTATATATTTGAAGATTGCTTATAACAAAACTTTTGGCATTAAGGAATTAATCCCTTTTGAGCCTATAGCATGTTTTCTATTTCTAGTTACTAAGAATAGTCTGTACTGCTTACAATATGCACTTTTCTATATTTAGCTTTTTTGGCTACTGGCCTTGAAAAAGCATATCGCTGTTTGAAAGCCAAGGAATATACTTCATGGTTTTTCTGCCATAATCCACCTTATAATTTCTCTGATAGAATAAAACAGCTTAAATAAAACAGCTTAAAAAGAGGGAATTCAACTGAAATTTGCAGAAAACTGAGACGCCAAAGTATTTAAGCAAAATGGAACCATGTTAAAAGCATTATGATGTCTTAATGAAATTATTTGTACAAATTTAATAAAAGAATCTTTTCCCACTAAATTCCTATTTGAAAATAAAAACATTATGGGAGTGTTTAATAAGTTGCTTTACTGAATGCCGTGATGTTGAGACATACACATGACATCACTTGGTGAACACGGTGCAGGCAGTGATGACTATTGTGGCATTTTTTTCTATCATTTATAGAAATGCCCAAGCATATTCCACTTGGATTATATTCATTGGTTACCTCCCTTGATATTGACAAGTTCTATGAACAATTATTTTAGAACAAAATACCCATAAACATAAGTTTCAGAATTTTTTTATTCAAAACCTTTAATTTTATTTAATATATTATCTGTTAAGAGATAAAAAAAAGAAAAGACTTACAAATTTAAAATTCAGATTTCAGGCATTTAGAGGAATATTTATATTTGTATACACTCAAAAATTAACATGAGTACCAATATAAATATTTGAGAATTTATGTTCATCCTTTTGATTCTGTGTAATATAATGTATTTTGCAATCATCACCATTAGTATTCCTAGTACTTTGATCAGAATTGTGGATGTAATGCTTTTATCTTTATGATATGGATGGGGATCAACCAGAGAACTTCATTTTAAAAAGTTAATGTGTCGGTCAGCAGCTTTTAAAGATGAAACTTAAGTCTAAATTTTTTGTACTAATGTGTCATAATAAAAAAAACTGAAACAATCTTTGATTAAATTAACATTAGTCACTGGATTTCACAAGTCTTTGCAATACTTCTGTGCAATGAGGATACACGGATTGGTTACTTGTGTCATTGGAACAATATTAAATCATTTTGAAAAGTATGTTACTATTTTTTAAGAGATGGAACTATGTATTTCTATAATAGTCATCTACATTTCAGTTTTATTCACTTAGGAGGGAAATGTAGGGTGCATTCAATGTGTACTTATATATTATTATGATAATTTTTATTATATTTAAATTCATACTTAATCCAATTAAATTATTATAGTAGTTGATATAATTTATAGAACTTCAAGTTTACAGTTCATGTATTTTACGATACACATTTGTAAACAAGTTGGATCCATCTGCAAACTGCATAAATCCAGATCTGCCAGGGCATAATGCACTGGTAGACTTACTAATTAGGGTCACTGCAGTTTATATTAATCAGTAAAACAAGTACGAGACCCTGATCTGCCAGTGTGATATGCAATGGCAAATCAGAGTTGATGTGGTGTACAGTTGGACTCACCTTATATGTGAGTATATACAGTAGTGTAATTCTTACATGTATCTACATCATAACTTACAAATTATTAGGCTTAAATTTCCAAATTAATGTGATTGAGAATTGTAAAATATTGGTAGAATTTGGGTCAGCAAACTGTACAAAATGTTTAATTTCCTGGAGATTTTGTTTAATATGATTAATCTGTCATAAATCTCATTGGCTCTCTTCCATAGAAAATCAAATGTTACTTTTCAGCCTCCATGGTGAATGAACCAGGAAAAGGTGGCAAGGGGCCAGGAAAGCCAGGGGGTAAAAAACCAGGGGACAAATTGAAGCCTGGTAGCCAAGCTGACGAGGTGAGGCATGATAAAGACACAAGTACTGAAGCTTTTTATTCGATATCAAATGTTGCTCTTGCATGATAACTGGCAAGTGACATGGTCCATAAATATTGACCACAGCAGCTTGCATGATAACTGGCAAGTGACAGGGTCCATAAATATTGACCACAGCAACTTGCATAATAACTGGCAAGTGACAGGGTCCATAAATATTGACCACAGTAAATACAACAGTTCAAGTTAATGAGGGAAACTAAGATTTTAGTTAACAGTTGGAGGAAAGAAGGAGAGTGATTGCTAGACATTTTGGTACTGTTTGGACCAGAATCTACCTTACTGACATTGCACAGATGCATATATTATTGTAGTGCTTAACTTCATTACTTATGCTAATGTGATGAAAACTTGCACTGGACACCTAGGTGCTGCTCTTAGTGTATATGTAATGTATGTTGTTGTCATTTTGGGGCTTAACACCATTTTTCAGCACACGATAGGCTATACATGGCGGCCAGTATTAATGGTGGAGGAAGAAACCGGGAAAGAACCACCGACCCATGAGAAGCTACTGGCAAGCTTTCTCACATATCCACATTCGAACCCAGAACCCATGCAAACAAAGGTGAGATGGCAGTGATCCATAACAGAGAGCACTTTAAGCCCCTTGTAATGTATGCAAATCCATAGTTTTCAATCTTCAATTTTTTGTCCAGATTTGGCAAACACTTCAATTAGAGTTTGTTTTATGATACCAATCAAAGCTGGATTGAAACTATTCTCTAAATTATCAACAGCTAGTTCATGTGCCCACTATTGGTAACAGAGGTATCTGAAACACTAATTGATCAGGCAATATTTTAGAAGTTCTCCAATATTTCATAAGTGATTATTATCCTATATGCTGTACACAAAAATTAAGTCAAAAACATAAAAATTAATCATAAATATATTAAGTATCAAATAATGACAAGATTCAGTTCACAAATATTCATTAAATAGCTGAAATATATTCCTTGGTCAGTAACTGAATCTTTTTATGACCTGTCAGATGCTCTGAATAATTTCAAGAGAGTCAAGCAACAAAATTTATATTACAGGTGTTATGCTAAATGCTGTTAAGGGATAAATTTCATCAAATAAAAGATACCAACAGTTACACATTATAAAGAAACAGAGTCAAGTTAGTGATTCAAATGGCAAGGAAAACATACTGTTCCACAGAAATATCAGATAGTATTACTCAAAAGAACCCTAGAAAAATCCTGAAAACCTTCAATGACTTCATGGCTAAATCAGTCAACAACCTGCCAATTACATGTATTGGTGATAAAAATGGTGATATTCAGCAAGAACCTCTTGAAATTTCAAATGCACTCAATGATTACTTAGTGAATAACAATTAAAAACTTGTGGATCTCATGGCTGATTAAAGGTTTTAACTAGCAAAAGTAACTCTGATACAAAAGAAGGGAGATCTGTCTGATTTTGAATAACTATGGACCTATATCAATCAGCTTTATCATCACTTTTAAAGATATTATAAAGACATGTTTGTAATGAATTTATAGCTACCTAGATTCATTTAATTTACTACATTCATGTCAATCAGGCATCCGTGAAGGGCATTCATGCCAGACTACACTAACTAGAATGGTAGATGATTGGTTAACAGCAATAGATCAAGGTAACTTTGTAGGCACAGCATTTGTTTACCTTACAAAGGCTTTTGACCTTGTAAATCACAAAAACCAGCTGGAAACACTCAGCATATATCAAGTTAAATTGAAAGCATAACTTTTGTTTCAAACCTATCTTTAAGACAGACAGCCGCAACTTTATATTTTAAAAAAATGTATAGGTAAGAAACTGATAAAGTCAGGTGTTCTACAAGGATCAGTTCTAGGGCCATTACTCTTTCTGCTGTACATCAATGATTTGCCATATCACATTGAACAGAATAAAATCCCTCTCAAGAAAAGCAAAAGATATTCTACAATGCATATATCATGCCACACCTAAAATGTTGTCATTCCATCTAGGGTAATAGTGGTACAGAAAATCAAGAAAGATTACTGAAATTTCAAAAAAGAGCAGCTAGAGTTATTCTTGATGTTGATTTAGATACACCATCAACAAATTTTTTTCAAGATCCTAAAATAGCTTCCATTTCAGCAAAGAACTCAATTTCAAAAAGGGTTTACTTGTCTATAAATCTTTGCATGGATTGGTTCCTGATTATTTTAAATATAACTTTAAATTTGTAAAATAATTGACATATGTGTGAACTAACATTCATCTAAAAAAAAACAAGTTATATTACCAAAACATAGTTACCTAAACCAAAATCAGATTTTTATAAGAGTTATGCTTTGTTTTGGAGCCAAAATATTAAATTTGATACCACCTTATATAAAGTTTGAACTGATTCATTCCAAGCTTTCAAAAAGCTTTTTAATCAACATCAAGAGAAACAATAATTGGTATGATGTTGTTGTACTCAGTACTATTGCTTATTAAAACATTATTATATCATGTATTCACCTATAATATTTTACTCATGTTTGCTACTACTATTTTACTATTTGTATGAATCTTGTATTTACTTATCCTTAAAACCTAATGCATATTTTATTGTAGCAATAGATCAGTTGTCTAGTTTTTAATATCATTTGAGGTCTAAAGACATCTCATCTTGTAAAAAATGTGATATACATACATACATACATATATATATATATATATATATATATATATATATATATATATATATATATATATATATATATTGATACACTGGATTTCATGGTACTCTTAATCTCTCTGTTGCATATATTTGAATGCATTTTTGTTTATTAGTTTTGTATTAATTTTTTTAATTTCATTATATGCTATTGTAATGTAACATTGTATGTTGGACTTAACCTTATCAAAAATCAAGTTATTTTCTACCTGACATGAATTATTGATTTTTAAAAAATGTTGTAATGACTAATACATGTACATTGCTAAAATATCCTCGATTTGTATGGTTTTAATATTAGGATTATTATAAATAGAAGTAAGTATATTTATTTGGGTCTGGGTCTATGTGATTGGGATTCCCCTGATATATCTGACATAGTCCAGGTTTTGTATTATAATTTTAATAATCCTTCTAATTATAACTAACATGTTACATGTATCTTGTAAATGTTTAGAACCTTCCAGATTGAAATTTTCCATTAGGTAATAACTTTTATTTAGAAAATGCTAATTGTGACCTGAGATCAGGTAGAGTACAATATAATCTTTTTATTGAAATAAAATTATTCATTCATGCTTTAAGGTCCTGCAGAATCAATTCTTTTATTTTTGTGTCGAGTAGTTCATTGGGCTGGAATTTATTTCTTCAAATTATTCAAGAGATTTTTCTCTGGAAATACAGAGTGCTCATAAAACATATTCTTGGACAGAGACATTATCATGAATTAATAGTAAATTCAGACTTGGAATTATATTACTGGAGTTATATTACTGTAATTCACCAAAAGACTTTAGTACAACACCACAATACAGGCCACCACAGACACATCAACACTTTTGGCATTGGATTTAATTTGGATTTCCACTAAAGTTTGTTCTGATCTTTTATTATTAAGACTTGTGTCTGTAATTCTCTGATTATTTTGGGATTTCATTCACAGTACTGGTTGCTCTTTTTTCTTTTTGATTTTGTAATTTGGGGAAATAAATAATTTGTTGAATTTTACAAAGCTTGTTGCTTTTTACTCTTTTCTATTACTTCTTTTAAGAGAATAGACTCGTAACACTGTCATTAAACTGATGGATGATTCATAAGAAATACTCTTGCACTGGTTAACATATAGTCAATCACTTTTTAATATATAGCTGATATCCTGGTTAATACATAGTTAATTCATAGGTTAAGACATAGGTAAAGTCCATGTCTTTTACAGGTATTTGACAGTCCAGAGGTAATCAATCCATTGCTGGAACATTCTGAATTAATAAAAGGACAACTTTGGAATTCCGGAAACAGAGTGTTGATCAACCTGAATCTCTCAAGTATGTAACATTGTGGATGAGCCTTATCATTTTTTAGCTATACTTTTCATGTGGTTCCATGAGATCTCAACCTTATGAGCATCAATTAAAAGGTGAATTTTTATTGTTACAGGTCAGAACAAGGCTTTGCAAAAATTGGATAAGAAATTTCATTTAGAGTCTGATTGAACAAGACGAAATAATTAAAAGTTAGACTAATTTTTATCCTCCTCTTTTGGTGGCAAGAGATAAAGAACGCATCATTTAAAACACTCAGTGACTTTTCAAAGTCCATATTAGAAATATTTAAGTGGAGTTTTAAAAAGTAAAAAAGGGATAAATCACCAAAATATGGTGAAAAATACAGCCACACACTGAAGTATGCAAAATGGAATCATGTAAAAAAACATATTGTGATACCATTATGTGATGTTTTGCACAATCAGTAAAAGAATGTTGTCTTTTAAAATTCATGCTAAAATGTATTGGCCCAAAATAGGTCAGCTCATTAAGTCAATATTTTGTTGGATGATATACGATTGATGTCACTTGATAAACAAGGTATACATGTATGCAATGGCAGCAGCTATGAAATTTGCAATGTGCTTTTCTGATCATTGGTGGAAAAGCCAGAGTGTGTTGAGAGCACATGACTTCCCATTGATAGGATGTTCATCCTTTGCTGTAGTTTAACTGTACAGTGATTCCTATCTTATATGACCCCCCCTTCTGCACTGGGAAAGTGGCCTTATAAAATGGGTGGCCTTTCCAGAGGAGGACTATAATTGTGAGATGTATGTGTATATAGTGGGAAATCTACTTATGACAGGTCAGTTAATATCTTTATTTAAATGTAGCATTAATTATTAGGATGTTGTCTTAAAAAACAGTTATTTCAAGGCAACATGAATTAATAGTTCTTTTTCTTAGGTGTGAAATATGAGTGGGGTATTGTTTGCATGTGCATTAACAGTCCATTCAAAAACATTATTTAAATCTTGATACATGTTTTTTCCTATTTTAAAAAATTATCTTTTCATTTACTCCATTTTTCCACTTCTATAGAATATTCTTTTCTTTTACAATCTTGTTTATTTGAGTCTCCCAACAAAATTTTTTGGCAAGTGAACTCTCCCTATTGTTGTCAAATCCAATAACTTATATTTTTTCTTCTAAAGTATTATTTCTTTGTTTACCTGAAGACATGTTAAAGTTTTGCAACAATTTATTCCTATGTTTCTAATTGTACCATACTGCAATTTTATGTTGCAGATGAAACTATGTAAGTGAAATGCCTTGTTCTAAAGGAAGTGATACATGTACAGTCATATGATTTATTTTTTGCTAGTACCCTATTTTGTTCAAGTTTAATTTCTGTGTTTGTGTTAATCCTCCAAATCAATATTTAACCTATTTAACCTTGTTATGAACTGGTCATAATCATCAATTACAAAACAAGAAAAATCCACTGTGTAAAGCCCAAAGCTTTATCAAAACATTGCTGATCCCATTTCTATCTAGATTACCATGTTGTGGTCAAGACAGTTAAATCCAGTCTAATCGTAATTTTTTTTTAAAAAAAATCCTCTGAGTGAAACCCAGAGCTCTATCAAAACATTGCTGACCCCATTTCCTGTAAATGTCGGTGTTAATGATATAAAAATATCTTCAGTGGTACATGTATTTTAATCAACTTTTCTTTCAGTAATGAAAACCTGACATCCGGAAACAGAACTTGGGGAAAGATAATTGGATTATTTACCTTACCATAATTGAATAAAGGTTCTGGATACATATTAATATAAAATGTGCTTGCTTGTGAGGGGTAACTTTTACGTTTTTTGCACTTATATGTTGTCTGCTGGTCACATTAGAAATGTGGCCTTTCTTCAGGGGTGCTTTTGAACAAAAACTCATTGGTGCCATGGGATTATGATGGTATAGAGTCGGTAGCCGATGGTCAGGGGGGCCATTTATGAGGGTGACCACTGTACAGGGTATTGCTTGGCTGATAGTGATGAATTCATTACACTTTGTTGTTTACATCATTCCACATGCCAAATGTGGTACATGTCAGAGCACATACTACATGTTTTTTTTTCAGGGGTTATTATAATAAAATATTTAAATATTTTTTTTACAAGACTCAGTGTGGGATCAGGCTCACTTTATTTCACTAAATTTCTCCACTGATTGACATTTAACATCATCTTGTTAATGATAGTTACTACAGATTTGTCAGTCAGGGATAGCAAAAAGGAAATTAATAATATTTTACACCCTAAAAAATTTATTCTTGGATAAAAGAGTTTAAAAATTACTCAAATGTGAGGAAATTCTCAGATTTTCCTCAGAGATATAGCAAGAGAATTTAAGAAACTATGACTATTTAAATTCTTTATGTTTGTTGAAAATTTAATGTAAGATTAAATGTTGCCAATGAAGCAATCAGATAGAAATAAAAATCTCAGTCTGAGGAAGTTTTACAAGTACACATAGGGGCACTCAGTTGCAGACTGGTCTAAAGCATTCTCTTTTATGGATCATTGCCATCTCACCTCTGTCTGTGTGGGTTCAAGTCTCGGATTTGGCCAATGTGGGTATGTGAGAAAGCTTGCCACTAGCTTCTTGTGATTAGGTGGTTCTTTCCGGGGTTTTCTTCCTCCACCATTTATATTGGCTGCAATGTATAGCCTATCTTGTGCTGAAAAATGGTGCTAAATTATACAATAACAAGTACATGTATAGCAAAACTGGATTCAGATTAAAGGACCACAGCATGGCACTGTATTGATTAAAACCCCTTTAAACTTAGCTGTTATATATTTTAGCAGAAATAAAATATCTACCTTAGTTTGTTAATGAGAAAGAAGAAAGAAAATGTAAGTCAGGTCCAAAAAGATATATACACTGTAATTTATTCAGTCATTGCATATGCATAATAATTTGTTTGTAATTCAGGCACCTAAATTACAGCAGTTATTTTCCAGTGTTTCAGGCTTACAAGCGATAGTAACAATAAACTTATTCACACTGCCGTTGATATGATTCAGACACCCAACGAAGGGGACAATTATATTCTAATATATCAGTCATAAAAGGATTTTACATGTGGACACATTGCCACATTCAGACACCAAACATTAAGGCATTTATGTTCTGAAGGGTGACCTGACAAAAAACGCACCAGACAAAACCACCCACGCAAGGACAAAAGCATAAAGCATGCCGACAAAACCACATGGACAAAAGCGCACCGACATGCACTCTGCGAAAGATGTAAATAACAAAAAAAAATATTGTCCAGACATAAAATAAAAGCAAATACTATATATATATATATATATATATATATATATATATATATATATATATATATATATATATATATATATATATATATATATATATATATAATTTATTTGTTTAGTAAAATATTGTATAATATTGCTATGAACATATAGCTTGAAAAATTGCAAATACTATTTATTTTAATATTTATATAATTTATTTGTTTTGGTATATTATTTATATGATGCTCTCCTAAGTTTAAACATAGAGCTTGAAAAATTAAAAATCAGATTTAATATAAAGCACATCACTTTTAAAATAGTTTTCTGAATACTTAGCCTATAGTTCTTCTATGTAAGACCAAATATTACAAAGAATAAGAAATAATTGTAATTTTAACATGTTCATGTTTCAGTTAACATTTACTGAATTTATTACTCTAAATGATAATGCTGTATGTGATCCCTCAATTATTCAACCAATATATTCAACCGTACACATTGTTTACTTTAACTTAATTTATACCTGCGAGGTTTTGTTGCACACGATTTTATCGTGGTTGTTTAGCATTACACGCATATGTCAGCGTGCTTTTGTCGGTGTGCTTATGTCAGCGCGCTTTTTTTTACTGAGTTGTTCTGAAACATTAGTTGTACAACAAATTTTCCAACAGACTCCATCATAATGCCACCTATGTGATTCAGACATCCAACATTAGAGCAGTTATGTTCTATTGTATCACTGATACAACAGAACTTATCAACTCTTTGTATTATAATCATACTCAAATGAAGTTCATTTCTTTTGACTTTATACATGATTACAAGAAAGATTCAACATATCTGTCTGTCCATTATTTTAACTTAAATATACTTTACTGGATCACATAAATGAATATAAGACTTACTACATAGATTTCATTGCTCTCAATATGGTTTCAAGCAAAGAGGGGACCCCAAGTTCTAAAGGTCAAGGTCATATGATGACAGGTCAGAAGGAAAATGCAGTACATTTTGGATCTAAAGAGATATAAGAGATGTTTCTTGTTCTTATCATGGACTTCCCAAATGAGAATGAGGGATAAAATGTTGACCTCTCTCAGTATAGCCATCTGATGAAGTTTTGCAGTTATATTTTTAGTTGCATTTATGCTCCCAGACTTGCAGTAGATATATATCTTGATTTGGTCTCCGCTGTCTGTCATCATGGTGAATATCCATCCATGCATCCTAAGAAGCTTGCTAACACTATTGCATAAAAAATTACTCATTATAATTATAAACATATGAATTTTTGTTGGCATATTTGTATCTACATGTAGGTGACCTTATTAGGCTTTCAATCTCACAATTTTTTCAACATTTTTGACATTAGAAACTTGTAACGTGATTAAATATGTGTGTTTTATGAACAATTCTAGTTTGGTTCTTTTTTAGATTCTTTTGAATTTACACGTTGATTGCTTTGTATAATATTTGTATATTTAATTTTCATAATCTCTAAATTAGTTAATAATCATTATTTCACGGCTTCTGCCTGTTTCTTTTATTGTTTTCAGGAAATCAGATTGGTGAAATGGGTATGAACAGTTTGCTGCTTTCCATTGAACACCAGAGTTTCAACTCCAGCAATAGCACGGGGCTGATGAGGCTATGTATTTTAGTGAGTCTTTATTCATGGTTACACTCAGTCTGCTGACAGAGTTTGGCTTACATAGCAAGCACAATGTTTTGTTTTCTAAGTCAGGGGTCAGGCATATTGGGGCGGGGGTATTCTTGACAGAAACAGCAAGTTTAAAACAATTCTTGGTGCTAAAGCAGATGACTTGACTTAAATAGACAGTTATTATTCCATATGTACAAAAATGAGGGGGATATATAAGATTGCATTATTTATTTGTGTATTTGTTTGTATGTTCATGTGTATGCTTGTGTTCAATCATTTGTTTGTATGTTCATGTGTATTCTTGTGTTCAATCATTTGTTTGCTACACCCTCATTATTGTGTCCTCTATTTCAACCATATTTATGAAAATTTGTATGTGGATGCATCTCAAGGAGATTAACTTATCCATATCAAGACTAAGTCAATATGACCCATTGTTTACCTTTATTGGTCATAGGCCATCTTTTTGTCAGTCCATTTTCAGGACCTGGGTGATTGAGTGGTCTAAAGTACTCATCTTTATAGATCACTTACATTTCCCCTTTGTCCACATGGGTTGAAGTTTTGGCTCAGTCAGCGTGGGTATGTGGGAAGGCTTGCAAGTATCTTCCTGTTGGTTGGTGATTCTTCTCAGTGTCTTCCCAGGTTCTTCTCCACTAGCTATACTGACTACCATAGGTTGATGGATGGATCAACACAAAACAGAATAAACAATAAATGTGTATCTTTGACAAAAATGTATGCTTTATTAAAATTTTAAGTGTTTTTTTCATATGAATCACTGTAAATTTTGAAGGACAGTCTACAGTTAGGGTTTGGATAATATCTTACGAGTTGCCTACAGTATGTTATTGTAACAAGAAATAAGATAACTATACATAAATGTTACTGTGATGGCAGCACTTATTGTAATTGACTGAGACAATTGGGCCATTTATTTCCTTTTGATATCATGCCAAAGGACCAGTACTTTTGCAACAGTTGACAAAATTAATCCAGCTTAGCCATTAAATAAGTGCTTGAGTAGATTCTAATAGAAGTACTACAGGCATTGTCATGGCATTTGATTAGATTCTAATAGAAGTACTACAGACATTGCCATGGCATTTGATTCTCATAGAAGTAATACAGGCATTGTCATGGCATTTGATTAGATTCTCATAGAAGTACTACAGACATTGCCATGGCATTTAATTAGATTTTAATAGAAGTACTACAGACATTGCCATGGCATTTGATTAGCTTCTCATATAAATACTTCAGGCATTGTCATGGCATTGGATTAGATTCTAATACAAGTATTACAGGTATTGCCATGGCATTTGATTAGATTATCATAGAAGTACTACAGATATTGCCATGGCATTTGACTAGATTCTCATAGAAGTACTACAGCCATTGCCATGGCATTTGATTAGATTTAAATAGAAGTACTACAGGTATTGCCATGGCATTTAATTTGATTTTAATAGAAGTACTACAGGTATTGCCATGGCATTTAATTAGATTCTCATAGCAGTACTACAGGCATTGCCATGGCATTTGATTAGATTCTAATAGAAGTACTACAGGCATTGTCATGGCATTTGATCAGATTCTAATAGAAGTACTACAGGCATTGTCATGGCATTTGATTAGATTCTAATAGAAGTACTACAGGCATTGCCATGGCATTTGATTAGATTCTAATAGAAGTACTACATGCATTGCCATGACATTTGATTCTCATAGAAGTACTACAGGCATTGTCATGGCATTTGATCAGATTCTAATAGAAGTACTACAGGCATTGCCATGACATTTGATTAGATTCTAATAGAAGTACTACAGACATTGCCATGGCATTTGATTAGCTTCTCATATAAATACTTCAGGCATTGTCATGGCATTTGATTAGATTCTAATAGAAGTACTACAGACATTGCCATGGCATTTGATTGTCATAGAAGTACTACAGGCATTGCCATGGCATTTGATTAGATTCTCATAGAAGTATTACAGACATTGCCATGGCATTTATTTCTCATAGAAGTAATACAGGCATTGTCATGGCATTTGATTAGATTCTAATAGAAGTACTACAGACATTGCCATGGCATTTGATTAGATTTTAATAGAAGTACTACAGACATTGCCATGGCATTTGATTAGCTTCTCATATAAATACTTCAGGCATTGTCATGGCATTTGATTAGATTCTAATATTACAGTATTACAGGCATTGCCATGGCATTTGATTAGATTCCAATAGAAGTACTACAGACATTGCCATGGCATTTGATTAGCTTCTCATATAAATACTTCAGGCATTGTCATGGCATTTGATTAGATTCTAATATTACAGTATTACAGGCATTGCCATGGCATTTGATTAAATTCCAATAGAAGTACTACAGACATTGCCATGGCATTTGATTCTCATAGAAGTAATACAGGCATTGTCATGGCATTTGATTAGATTCTAAAAGTACTACAGGCATTGCCATGGCATTTGATCTATTTTTTCATGTTTTAATAGTAGAAAGCATGTAACATTTAATTGGTCAGTGGTCATTGAGAAAAATAATGCTTTACTCTCCATACGGTCATTGAAATGCATCAGAAAATTAGGAGTACACAAATTGTGCAAGAAGATTATGTCATTGTACAGGAAACAAACTTTATATTTCCTTGGGAATGAGTAAATTGTTTTATTGAACAAATTAATTATGGCTTGATGGCTTGGATGTCATCATGTCTTTGAGGTGGAGACAACCAGAAGAGCAGAAGAAAAAAAAACACTGACCCTGGATGAATGATTTTACATACCCTATCACATGTCGGAACCAAGGATAGAACCTGGTATCGAGAGGTGCAAAGTGAGGTCATTACACTGTGCTATCCTTTTCTACAATTTAAAAAAACCCACAAAAACATTATTTACCAGAGAAAAACAACATCCTATCAATGTTGTGAACACTGGTGCTCAGCATATGCATGTCTGGACCTGCAGCACAAATCTGTAATTTTCATGGTCATCAAGAAATGAGATTACTGGGACTTTTTTGCATGCCATAATTCTTGTACAAATTGTAACATAATGAAAGTTCAAAAATAAGAAAGAATTCAAGATGAATATTTTCAATTTGAGATGACTATTTTTTTTCTCAATTATTTATCATAGGTAAGTAACAATTCTGATGCGGGTTTATACTCACGTACAAGTCAGGTCAAGTTACACACAAAGTAGATTCTAACTGTCCACCACATAAAACACCAGCAGAACATGATCAGTATTGTTTGTTATTCACATTTAGACTTCCATACTGACTTCTGATAGGCATATCATTACTGTTAATACAATGTCTGATTCTAAATGTCAATTTCAGAAGAACAGAATAGCTGCTGACCATCCTACTGTGACAAAATTGCTTAGTACAGTGGAGAAAAATGACCCATTTTATAAACCACCACAAACACCTGAGGAAAAATCATGATTATTGTAAGTAAATTTGTATATTGAATACTAAGTATAGTTTCATATTGTAGCCTCCCACATTTCTACTAATTTATATCATATAAATATGATAAGGAATGCTGTGAGAGCATTGCAGTTAGGTACAAAATCATGCATTATTCAGACTTGAAAAAATGTAATGATCTTTAAGTTTATCATGGACACAGACCAGATCCATATTTCATTTGTTTTATTGGTATTCATGTGGAGACTACCTTTTAAACAAATAACTTATCATTACATATTTTGTAGCAAAGTCAAAATTAGCAGATTTGCAGTCTAAATGAAAAATTTGAATAGTGCTCAGAAAAAGCTATTACAATGATGTCATGTTTAACCATGCTAAAATGTGTCCAACTAAAGAACAGTTTTATAATTAAATCAACCTTGTCAAAAGTTTATAACTAAATGAAAGAAAGAAAGAATTATTTTACAGAAATAATTAGTAAATTCAAAAGTATTTGTGTTGGAATTGTCATTAATGAGATAATATGCTCACACCCTTGAATTGCTTAGGTCAAGTTATAAAAAGAAATTGTTTTCTGTAACAGTTTTGAGAATAGTTGGATTAGTAAATACACTTTTAAAAAAAACGTGTTGAATTCTTATAAAGCACAGAATGAATACATAGAAATGATATAAGATAGAATATTGATGATTACGTAATTCATTGCAAATATGTTGTCATAAATACGATTTACAGTATTGTGAAATTGAAATGACAGAAAAATTGTATAAATTGCACATCAAAAACAATTTTAATGTTCCTTTTTTAAGAATTTTTGTTTTTGTGACATTTCAGATTGACATTGAAAATATGGAGGAAATGCAGAAATCGAAGAGATAATGTACATGGGTGTATCAGGAGGAAATGAAGAAATTAATGATATAACGTGAGGAAATGCAGAAATTGAAGATATGATGTACATGGGTGTATATATTTAGTTATAAACAAAACTGAACATTTCTTATAGGTCAGGATTTAAACCAATCTAAGAATTTTGTATCTTCTTGGAAAACACAAATAATTATTTGTCTGAACAAGATGGACACCGATATGCAAAATCACTCCATAACTATGAAAATAATATTTTGTAATTCACATCTTTTTAAACATTCCGTCCTTAACATATTGTGTTAGTATATATAGGATGAAGTTATTTAAAGTATGTAATTTCACTGTTCAAATTTAATAATGAAATATACAAGAGCATGATGTTTTTATTCTTTTCAGATTTAATGTAAATTCTTTTTACTAAGAACCTGCTGTACATGTACATATAGAATATATAATTGAGTTTTCAAAAGTTAAATTGAATATTTAGCAGTTAAATATATAAGAATTACAGTCTGTGATATGTTTTATTGTACTCAGTTTTAATGTAAATTCTAGTACATGCTGTATATGTTGTACAAATGCAATCAAGTTCTACAAAATTAAATTGAATATTAATAGGCACAAATCATTACTTATTTATTCATGCCCATCATGGCAAGAATAGTCGTACATTACATGGAGGGTTGTTCATTTCACATGTAATATTGTTCAATAGTGGTTATTTTTTATATATCAGCCATAAAGAAAATTAAAACAAAGTATTTTATTATGATGTTGCCCATTGGGTAAGAAAATATTTATTTGGGGATCAAAAAATAAAAGGTCATGGTAACTGGCATTGGAAGGAAAAGAAGGTCTTCTGCATAAAAAATTCTAGACCTTATATCTTGGCCAAAGTTTATGAAGGGCCTGTTGAGCTTGGGATGCAAAAGTCAAGGTCATTATGGTTCTTAAGAATAACTGGTTTTAGATTGACTTTTGTTGTTATGTATGTTCATTATCAAGCTTATGAATAGCTTGCACTTGGGTATTTAAAATTCTGTTGATTCTTGGTTTAAAATGTGATAGACCTATTAGTTGTAGTAAGTCTAATAAGTAAAAAAAAATCATTATGGTTTCTGCACATATAAGTTGATGACCTTAAGTATAAAGGTCATGGTCACTGAGACCTATGGGTCAGTAATCTCCAAAATCAACAATACTAGTGCCTACACAGAGGACAAGTAATTATGGGATGGGTGAATAATGTGCCTTTCTTATTATGCTAATTTACACTTGAATTTAAAAACCACAGATCAGCTACACAGACATGACCTTTCCTCAGTAATGAATGCTTAAGCTGATCAGATGTAAATAGTTGATCTCAGCAAACTAGGATAGGAATTGAACTAATGTTATAAAACATAATTAAGTATAAAAAAAAGAATGGACAAATGAGATTATATTGTGATTTGTAGTAAAAAAAATTGCTTGTGTGCCCTTTCTCATCTCTCATTACAGAATTTCAGTTGGTTTTATGAAGCATAGCAACACTTTTTTTTTCTGAGGCAAGGAAAATAATGTGCTTGCTACAGTAGCTCATCTCATGATTGGAATTAAACCCATATGCTTTTGACAACCAACTCAAAGCCATAACTACTCAGTTACTGAGACTACCCAGTTGGTCTTGCTCTTGTCTGAATTACCAAGGTTGACTAAAATTTATTGGTATAACTTTTGTCAATTTTGTTTTTCCCAAAACATTTCTCTCTACTTTGTGAAACACTGTATTCTTCCATGACCAGAGAAGTTTTAGCTAGTTTTATTAAAATGATTTTTTTAAAATGGAAACTCTACTTCTACATTGGAATTGCTCAAGTGTAAGTTACTCTTGGTTCAAAAAGAAGCAAACCAAAAACTAAACTTGTTTTCATAAGTTTTAGGTATATCATCAGCTTAACAGGATACAAGGCCAAGTCCACTCATAACATAGCCTTACAAACTTCTCAAAAACCACTAAATAAATTATTTCTTACAAGTTTAGGAGACAGCATTCTGTCATGAAAGTTTTTCAATCATGTACACATTAAGTAGATCTGCCATCAATATAGCTAACATTAATAAAAACAAAAACTTTTGTAGTGATAGCTTCTTAATAACCACTCAAACGAATCAGACCAAATTTGCATCCTGGCATAGAAGGCTTTCATTTTTTAATACAAATTACACCAATATGCCATCAAATATGGCCAATGTTACTACAGATAGCATACAAAAGTTTTTATACAACTTCTCAAAATTTGATCACACAAAATTAGTTGGTTTTTGACAACACCTTCAACACATTAGTGGCTATATCATGGACAGGAATGGGAAAATAGGTATGAAAGTTTTAGTTTTAGTTTTTGACAAATGTTTTTGCATTTGGCCATGAAACAAATGTCAGGTGAATATCAGACCAACTTTGGTCCCTTGTTTATGTATATAATAGTGAAATTTACCATGTAAGAATAGTGACCATACATGTTTTGCATTGTGCAAATGTTTTCTTGAACACTTGGGTAAGACTTATAATTGCAGAAAGAAACCTTTTCTTATTAGCAAATATTTACACACCATTATCTGAAGGTAGCTCTACATCTAAACTTTGATAGCAACAGGACACAAGAATGAGACTTCTAAGCAATATTGAATAATCCTTGGAAATGGGTCACAACTGCCCACTTTAGGTCTGTTAATCTCATTATCCATAAATCCATTGGCTGGCACACCAAGATTGCTTAATAAGTATATTAAAAACAGGAGAGTTAGAAGGAATGCACATAAAGAAAATGTTAAGGTTATTGTTGCTCAATAATTACTAAGATTAAATATATAATTATACTATATAGTAACACTTGGAAAATAATATCAGTCTACTGTATACAGCTTTGCAAGCAAAACAAGTATCACATGGTTATCAATGAAAAAGTGAGGGTCTGTGAATAATGTCAAATCATGTTACATTCATTTCAAGAATGGCAAAAAAACCTTCATATTTTTGTCAGAGTTGATTGGAATTGCAAACACATGATTGGAATTGCAAACACATGTGCGAACAAGTTTTGAATGTTTGAATGATTTTAGCTTTTAAATGCCAAAGCACACTCAATTATCCAAATGCTTGTATCCAGTTTTACAGGTCTTAAAATCATATACATACCCAATGATTGTCGAAGCAGCTGCTGAGTGCTCCATTGTAGTTCTTTGTCATGTATGTGCCATATGATTAGGACTGTCAGTGTAGATGCTTTATTACAGTTCATTTGTCATTTACACATTTAATGATGTGTCAGTGTAGCTACTACACTGTAATTCATTTATGTTCACACCTAATAATCAGCATAGGTACTCTGTTGTAGTTCATTTGTCATATATACATCTTGTGATTATCAGTATGTGCTTTACTGTAATTCATTTGTCATGCATATACCTAATGATTGTTAGTGTGTTCTTCACAGTAATTCATCATGCATACACCAAATGATTATCAGTGTAGGTGCACCATCCATTGGAGTACATTTGTCAAATTACATTTTTCATGTTTTTACCATGTCAAATAAAATCAAGACTTTTTTTCAGAAGAATTTATTCAAGATTAATTTCAACATTACATTAGTTTATGCCCCATAATGGAAGCAAATTTGTACATTCAGACAATGGGTACATACACAACATGGACACATAACAATGATGATAAATGAATCTAATCTATCCACATAATTTCTTCTATGTTAAAAAGCTAAATTAAAATGTATATTAGTTTTGGACTTAAAAGCACCAATGAAATAATTACAGATCTTTGACATAAAAAAAAACAATTTTCCCAGTTTCTTGATCACATAGTGTCTAAGTCTGCAACTTTGTTGAATTCAAGAGGCTATTTTTATGGCTTAATTTTTAAATGAATTTAAGTACAAATTATCTAACTTGTTTTTTAGTTTTAAGACTTGATAAAAAGGCATGGATTCCCAAAATAATTTTCCTTGTTTTGTTCTGTTTTTAAATGAATTTTCTGAAAATTGACTACAAGTTGGAACCATGTGAAAATAATTGTTACACAATGAACACGGACTATCCAGAATTGATGGCAGCAATGAACTCTGAATATGTAATTGTGTAGTCAACTAAAACTTCTGGGCTACCAGCATCCATACAGTTTTTGTTTTGTTTCATTACTGTGTATTTTGAAATCTTCCCTAGATTTGTTGCTCACCAAATAATCAAATCACATGAAAGGGAAAGAAGCCGAATTCTACCAATACTGTCTTCACAAACTTCTGTTACATATGTGTATAAAGATGATAGAACTGAATATGCAAGTGTATGACAATTCATAGGTGCAAACTAAAGTATTATGATACAAATAATCCAATGACCATGTTCTAAAGGGGTTAAAGCCATACCACATTAAACTTCCGAGATATTTATAACTGTATTTAATATTTATGGTCACGAGCAATTATTGTATACTCTCGCTTACATGTAGAGTCCAACTATAAACCGCACAATCCCAGATCTCCCCTTGTATAATGCATGGGTCTATGCAATTTGTCAGTAGTAATCTGCAGAACAAACAGCATAGATCCTGATAGTTAATAGTATATTTTGGTACAAATACCTCTCTAAATACATGTAATCTTTTGTTTTAAAGCTTTTCTTCCCTTTATTTGTGAACAGAAAACTTATGAATAAATTCAAACAATATTTGGAGAAAAAAAATATACAACCAATTCCCTTTAATGAACATTTTCAATTTAAATGATTATAGTAAGTGCATATATAAGAAAAATCTATATCAAGGGAGGTAACCAAAGAATAACTATTTCATAAGTATTTAAGTTAAATCCCTTTACAATTTAACACTGCAAGGATAAAAGGCCAAAAGAGCTTGATACAGAAAGTGTCTTATTAGTTGCAATAAAAACTAATCATAATAGACACATTTCAAAGGTTTTGAGGGCTAAAAACCCTCCAAGCTAAAAAGAACTATATTTGGTTGAAAACTTTAACCAATGACTTTGGTTCAAAATAAAAAATAAACTGATGAATGTGAAAATATTGCTTACAGTAAAATTACAGGCCAAAATTTTTCACATTGGATGCCACAATACCAAAAAACATTTTTGATTTAAGGTAAGTTTTGGAATCTAATTTTGCCATTAGCAATGTTTCATGAAAACAATGTAGCACGCCAATGACATGGAAAAAGAAGCTGTTTATCTCCACTCTATCAATGGTCTCAGCTGCGACTCTGCTAAAAATTGTACCTCATTTATGTCATTTTCAAAGCAGTCATATTATTATTCAGAATGACATGAAAAGAAACTCTAGTTACTGTTCTGAACATATCTAAAGTGTGCGGAACAATGTCAACAATACAACCTGCATATATAACTGAATGTGATTAAATGTGAATTGATATCAAATTAAGATCTACCAAACTAACTTCTTTACTTGTTTCAGCATTTGGTAGGGTTTCAGCGACAAGTTGTTTGATGGTGTATTGATCTATAAATGTGGAAATGGAAGGAAGGAATATCATTACAAATTAAAAAGAATTCATGATGCATAACATACATTTTTTTTCCCTACATGTCTTCGAGTCTCATAAAAATTAATGTCCTGGACAAATTCCAAGTAAATAATATTCTTGCACATCTAGTGCATCTCTGAAACCATATTGACTGTTGAAAAAACAATAATCCCTTTTAGGGATTGATGCTAACCTGGACAAAACAAACTTGAAGGAATCCAAGGTAATTAAATTTCTTATTATTCTTTTTTAACTGCTGAATATTTAAAGTCTGTTATTTATAAGAAACTCCGAAATACCAAATTTGGTAACAAAAATATTTTCTTGCATATTTAAGTTAACATATTCCCAATATAAGATGCAGACCAAAATTATATTGTATCCTTTGACCCTGTGTTAGATATCATGAATATAAAACCCAACCTCTAACCTTAAAACCAATGTCAGAGTGCAGACTATCAACTTGTTTATTGGAATGAAACGAAATACAAAGTCTGGTAAAAAAATCACTTGTGTATCATGCTTTTAAGCTCAATTAAGTACAAATAAACATGCAAGGACTTTGTTCTTGACCAGTTTCGTCTGCTGTTCGAAATGCCTTCATGAAAGGCAGATATGTGTGGTCAAATATGCATGATTTTTATTAAGAATCAATAAAAATATTTCAAGAACTGCCACGGTGTCCACATTTTGTCAGATAAGCACAATAAGCAATTCATCAAAAGGTGTCTTTTCAAGGGAACCCCATGTTAATATCACCATCTGCCATGAGGCTAAAATAAGAATTGCTAGATGGCTGGTGCGGTATCCAAATCGGATGATAGATAACCACTTTTATTTAAGACTATCATCATAAGAAGTACAACACTCCCTCAATATAAAATGGTTTCTGATGTAGGGCGTGTATGGTCATTAATTAAATAGTACACATGTAATTCATCATATGGCTGTCAATATTATCAATGTTTCCCACTGAGAATATTATCATGAGGAATATTGTAAAGACTGCCTTCTTGGTGGCCATACTGGATTTCCCAGAACACTATTTTCAGTTGGATCCAACTAGGGATCAATGTACATGTAAGGTTTTATGGCAAGTATCCAATGGTTTAGGAGTAGCAATAACAAAGTTGAGACAATGGACAGCAGACATGTCATGGCAAAGCTCATCTGTCTATAAACAGTAGTCATGACCTTGTTAACTGTCTAAACCCCCTTAGGCCATTATGACAGAAAGTAATTTAGCATTCCATGATATGTATCGGCAGCATTTATATTAAAGGTTAACATTAAAATGTAATAATTTAAAACTGTATATAAAGTGAAAAGTATTTTGTTCTGTAGAAGGGTACAATAGAAAATACATAATTAAATCTGGGTCACTGTTTGAAACATGCAACTAATGAATTATGAAAATACAAATTTTCTCACATTCCTACATGTGTAGGATCATATTCTACAATTTAGATCAACAATGGGATACCTCTTTCATCACATGACTCTTTCATCACCTGACTATTCTCCTCACATGACTACTTTCTTTCATCACATGACTATTCTCATCACATGACTACTTTCTTTCATCACATGACTATTCTCATCACATGACTTTCTTTCATCACATGACTATTCTCATCACATCACCTTCTCCTGCAATCATTGTACACACAAAGTGGCAAAAACTTCATAATTTCCATCATCACTTTTGAGCATTAATCACAATAATTGAGATAAACTTTAACTGTAACACAGAAACATCATAAAATATGAAGTGATTGAAGTTAGTATCTCATCAACATATTTGCACTTACTGACCTAGCTGCATGTATAAATTATGCAGTTAAATATTAAGCTTTTAAAAAATTATTTTTAAAATTTATCACTATTAGCTATAAAAGGAATAATGACTGAACGTTAAAGCTTAATCTAGAACTATATATAGAGCAACTTACATGAGTGCTCAGTTAAATGAAATTTATGAAACAAATAATTTCAAGCCTTGGCAAGTAAAATATTTTTGAAGTTATTGTACGAGTTTAATACATTTCATTTGCAGGGAACACAAATGTATCATTCTTAAATTTTTTTTACCAAACTTCTGAATAGCATAAAGAAATTACCATGAAACAAATTCACATACCTTGATCATCACACTTTTCACCTGCATGACATTGTCATTTGTTATGTTGTAAGGTGTTATAACATGTTACATACACACACACACACACACATATATATATATATATATATATATATATATATATATATATATATATATATATATATATATATATATATATATATATATATATATAAATTATCAATATAGCTCAACATAAAAAAACACAGTAGTCATGTGATAAAATGATTAAGTTTCATCTGATACTAGAGCTAAGAGTGGACTTTACATATTTTACCTGTTTGTTATCTTTAGTACAACATTTGATGCTGTGTATTGCCATTACACTCTTAGACTTGACATCTATTCTTCAAGTGCTGATTTGTGTTTAAACATAATTTTAAACTTACATCAGCATTCCTAATATGCTGTTCTAATTTTGACCCTTATTTTTCATTCACTAATGTCAATAAATGATTAATTATGGATCAGTGTTTAATAAGAAAATTTAAAACATCAGGATTAGAAATTTGCAACTGACCTTTGGTTTGAATTTCTCTATCCAATATTAATGCATGTTACGGATTCTATTGATCATAACTTCATACAAGCAGCTTATAAACACAGCTCTTAAATTCTGAATGCTTCCTTGTCCCTCCTTTAGGCAGAATATAAAACAAAACTGTTAGGTAGACACATGTTAAATGAATGTTAAAGTCACATGTATCAATTTACAAAATAGTTTTACCTCATCTTAACACAGTACTTAAAGAAGGCAGGCATACCTGTAGTATGTTAACATGTTAGCTATGTGAATTAAATCTATTTATTCTCTTTATGATATTTGTACATTTAATAGTTTAACATTTAATTTTAAAGGAAATAATAATACTTGCTTTCTTTTTACACAAATTTGAAGCAAATTCAAGTACAAATAGTCTAATTTTGGTCACAAAGTCCCATAGCAATATTATGAAATATCTGGAACTGTTATAATGAATGGCATTATGTTGAGGAAAAACTGTACAACTTCAAGAAATTATTCGATTTGATAACTTTATCAGTAATCCCACCATGAAGAGCACACTTTTATCACTAAAATGACCATACAATAGAGGCAGCAAGGTTTGTGATGTACACTGACTGGCTTCTATTCAACAATATGACAGAGGCAGCAAGGTTTGTGATGTACATTGACTGGCTTCTATTCAACAATATGACAGAGGCAGCAAGGTGTGATGTACACTGACAGGTTTCAATTCAAATAGAATTTATGCATCAGATTCTAAAAAGGTATATTTGTTTAAATAGTACAAATATAAATCTATCATAATGACATTAACAAATTGCATTCAGATTTAAAGAAGCTACAATACATTCAACACCTACTTCATTACAATCTATGCAGTACATGAAGTAAATAGATTATATGACATAACTAAGATGGACCACATATACCAAAATACTTAAACAATCAGACTAACTTTCATAATCAAATCTAAGAAAGAGAAACAAAAAGAGTTCAATAAAATTGAATTGCTTCTATGGTGATGATAATGTATGAACTACAGAGAACAAATGTGACAAAAAGTCCTGCTCATTGAGTATTATAGATGTGTATCACCAATGACGTTTTAATATGAGAGATATAACAACATAAAGGTTCCAGTGTGACATGATCAAAATAGATTAAACAGATTAAATAAATCTGACTATTTTAATTTGGAAAATGTACAGAGCTTGACAATGCCATTACAAGTTATTACCATCTTTGCAGAGCATTCCCTCACTATTAAGTCATTATGACAGTGTCCATAAAAGGCAAATATAATCATGGATCCCATTTCATTACAAGCTAGTTATACGCACAATTTACTTTATATATGACTGACTCATTATAAGGTATTATTCTCTATGGTTCCCATGGATAGTGTTATAATCATGGAATACTATATTCTTGCATGCATATACAACCTACTGCTCATGGGCCACATCAGCATATTCTCACTTAATTACATGGTAATTACACTATTATGTGGTAAGCTCTAGTGCTGATGTGGAGCAAAACACTATGATTCCCATTGACAATATTGTAATGATCAGTACTACACTCTACCACTCCCACTGAGAGCATTGTAATGATTGAGTACTATACTCTACAACTCCCATTTACAGCAATGTAATAAGGCATTACTACATTATGACTCCCACTGACAGCATTGTAATGATCAGTACTACACTATACCACTCCCATTAACATCATTGTAATGATTGAGTACTACACTATGGCTCCCATTTACAGCACTTTGCTGAGGGAGTACTACACTATGACTCCCACTGACAGCACTGTGATGAGAAAATTCTATACTGACTCTCACTGATAGCACTATAATGAGTACTACACTCTACAACTCCCATCGACAGCATTGTAATGAGGGAGTACTACACTCTACAACTCCCATCGACAGCATTATAATGAAGGAATTGCATCAAGTGCCTCATCACAAGGCAGTCTCACTATAAGGGAGTAAACCATCTCCCATGGACAGCTTTATATTGAGGAAATAATGTATTTGCTCTCTAACCACTTGAACAAATGTGCAGATAAACTATTTGTTATGGCTAGTACATTCAGAAAAAAATAAAGCATCAAAATTTATATTTAAGTATCGAGATTCCCAGAGAATTTCAATAGGATAAATAATAAAAGTTTAATGTTGCTTTAAGCCGTCAGTGTATTTGTAAAAGATGGGCGACAATAAAATACTGATACACCTTTTTTGGTCATACTGTCGAGTACAGAGTGATGCAGTTACAATGATACAAAAATAGTAATAGCTCAACTCACATTAAACCTTTGAGCAAATTTCATGGTAATTAAATTATGCAATTTTATTTGAGATAAAATGTAAAGAAGAGTCTTTTTAAGGGAAAAGAATTGATTGTCAAGCAGTGAAACCACCTGATTTTTTTTCTTCAGTTATAACAAGATTTTCAAATGAACTACTGTGGTGCATGTACTGGTTGTATAACCTACCAGGTATCATAATAAATCTTCAAGTATAACCCCATATTGATATGGCTACCCATCTGCATGGTGTAGAGAGAGCAATATTTTCAAAATGGCCATTGTTCAGCCAATTTTCATTTAGGACCAACTAGAGATCTCAGTCTAATTGAACAAGATTTTCAAGATGGCCACCATTGATGGATACTGGACATCAGATTGGCACCATTTTAATTATTGACCAACAAATTATAACGATTTTCTGTTTTGAAGGAGTAATGAAAACAAGATTTCAAAGATGGCTGCCATATTAGACTGGTACCATTTCCATTAATGGGCCAAATTAGGCATCATAAGTCTTAGCAAAGAACAATATCGATATGACTTACACAACATACAGAAGAAATGGGAAAAGTATCTTAGTTACTATAACAAAATGGTATAAACAGACAGACAGACAGAAGGCAGACAACAATCCCATAAGCTCTTCTGGTCACTGACTAGAATTAAAAAAAATATTCTAGATATGCTTAGTATCAACTAATCTTTCAAGTTGCTATTCTAAATAATTTTCAACTTTACTTACATCAAGCACAGTTCAATGGATACCCAACCTTTTTTTAGAATAGTCTGCTTGTCAACAATATCTTTATTATAAAATTGTCACAAGTTGGAACTAGACTCAACTGGTCATTTAAGCTACCATGAAGTCATTTGTAAACAAAACAAACACATCTTGCAAAATTAAGTGATAAAACACTTAACTATGAAGCTCATACAGGAATCACAGCATTCATTCACTATAAAGATACTTTTTATAACAAAGTTCCTGTTATAATGCATGGTAATGGATCCAAGTTCAATTAATGGTGGTTAAGTTATGGCAAGTACTTGAATATAAGGCAGTACACTTTATGGCCCTCAAGGAGATCATAATAACATAGTACTGAACTAGCAAATCTAAATACTTTTTTTCACAAAAGCTATAATTCTCTAAAACTTAAAAATGTATTTATTGATAAACAATTACTGAATTAATCAGATGACTTATCTACTTTGTCATTAACTTTAGCAAAGCTTTATTTAAGTTAATGTAGAAAAGGTTCATTTAAAAGAAATCTTGTTTATTTTTATTTTGTGAAATGGACCTAATGCTGTAAAATAAAGGACATGATGCATATTGTTGGGGAAAGGCCATCAATCTTTTTCAGTGTCACATGGCTAAGTCTGAATGGCTTGCCCCAATATACAAATGCCCATTCCTTTTTTGTAAATGTCTTTATGAACTTTCTATGTTGGCAATAACATCCACTAAAATCATTATTAGTAATCAAAATTGTCATATGGTAATTTTCATTTCAATGACACCAACAGATTTGGCAATCAAAAATTCCAGGTGCTTTTTTTTATGCTATGTGCAGACTGTTTTCCTGGAAGTTGCAAATGTAAATCTGGATCATGATTTTTTTTTTAGTTGGATAAAATGTATTGGAAACAAATTTCTCATCAGCAGAAATGCATAATTTTGCCTTATTTTATTTACTTTATTTGCAGCCAAATTTACCGATATACACAAACGTCACGCCATTTGTTGTCACATGATGCTGTAGCAGTTATGAACTTCCTCAATCAAGCTATGGTAAATTTGGTTTCAAAATGGTTCAGGCTTCTTGTTACGACTAAACTTGTTGCGAATTTTCAGCACCTAAGAGGCACTAAAGTTTGTCTAATTTATCCTCACAATAGGAAATAATCTTTCACTCACTGTTGCCGATCTCCAACTGAGAAAGACAGGTTATGTTCAACAAGAAAACTCACAAACAATGCTTCAGCACCGATAACATGCAGGACTAGAGTATATGGCTTAAAGTATTCCAAAACTGAAATCTGCTAGGGTGCTATAGTACAGTGTGCTTTTTCACAGTGTTCTGCCACATGCTCACTAGGGCTCGTATCATTGCTTACAATTTATCTATCATACATTAACTATGTAATAATAATACTACATGGTACAGGTATGACATGTAAACTGTAAGCAACAATACCAGCCCTTGTGCACATTCCCTATTGTAAAATTTGTGGCACACTACTGTGCATACAGCATAATGTACATCGATGTTTGATGGCTGAATACTAGGCCAAATTTTGGTATACTCCAATTGATACTTCACTTTTTGTGGAAAACACATCTTTTTCCTTGGAGGTAATCACATTTTAACTGCAGTGTAACTTAATTACATAATGGTATTAATCCAGATGATAAAATGTTAAATGGTGAACAAATTAGTGGTGTTGGTGCATGCACACTTAAGAAAATTATAATATATGCTAATCTTTCCATCTAAATAATGCCAACACTTGAAAAATGCTGTCTTCATGTAGTTTCCCAACCTCTATGTGCTACTTGCTACATTCCTCACATCGACCCTGTCATGATGCCCAATGATAAAATTTGTGGCACACTGTGGTCAAGACAATTTCAAGATGCAATACCATAAACTAATTCAAACCAATGTTGGTGGCACATATGTAGAGTAAATTTCCAGCTAGCCAGCCCCCGGTTTCTTTCAAAATTACTTGTAAAACTACTCTTATATATACATAAATTAAAATATGCTAAAATGCATGGTACTGGGCCAACTGTACAAATTAGCTCTAGTTCTACTTATGTTGCAACCAGCAGTACCAGACTGTTTCGGCAACTGCCGATATCACAACTAGCACTTAACAGAAAAATTTAAAATAATTGAGAATTGGTGAATTCATAATTTTTTTGCATGTAAATTTGTAAATCGCTGTAGAAAGTCATAAAATTCACACCAAAATCGTGATAATACTGAAAAAATTTTTAAAGCTATATAAAAAACCTAAATCACACACTCATGGGTTGGTGTTTCATTTCAGAGTCTTCCCCAGATCTTGCTCTACCAATGTCCTGCAACCATATATAGCCTATCATGTACTAAAAACTAGCATCAAACCAATCAACCAAACCAAACCAAATTATTCCCAGAAACTGCAGTTACTGAGACAGTCTAATAAACAAGGTCTGGGCTAAATAGAGTTCCAATGAGAAATGTACAGTAAAGCTGTGTTGAAGGACCTCTGCTAAGTGAGATCACCTCTCTTGAAGGACCTGATTATCTACGAACATATTCATTGATTGCAGAGCTTTATGATCAGTCATGAAACCATGCGTTTTTTTGGCAGAAAGAGATGGCCTTTTGATAAAGGTTCTAATTTTGCATTATCTTCCAACCCAAGTATTGGATCCTGGATATAAAGCAGGGCTGCCTAGGTAATTCATTCTGGGCATGAAGAATGAATGAAATACTAAAACACTAGACCTGGTATGCCAAGAACCTAAATTTTCAAGATGATGCCAGAATAATATGGAATATTCCATAATAATCTACATAAAGTTCTTGGCAACTGAAAGAGAATTATACTTGTCAGCAAAATTTTCAACTTCATCCAGACTAACTGACAAGTAAAGTTTAACATCTCAATGGTCGATTCATTCAACTTTCTCACAAAGTATGGAATTTTTCACTTATCAAACAAAAGTTTAGTAACAATAAATTCAATAACTAGTCTGCATTTCAAATTGTGCTAGATGTGAATATTTTTGGTGATGTCAACAAATCAGAATGACAACAACGAAAAATGATCATTCAGGTACCCCATGGACTAGACTTTAAATATTCACAACTAAAAATGTGCTCATACAATCATTCTACATATCAGTACTTGACAAACAACAACTAACTCATACAATAGTCTGCATTCCGCACAGTATTTGAAGGCAAAATTTCATTATCAGCTATTGAGAAACAAAATGCTACATAAAAAATTTAACTTTTTCTCAAAATAATACAACAATCAGCTAAAAATACCATTAACTTCCACCAAGATTTACAATACATTAAGACATGAATCATTCCTTGGACAAATCATCTTTCTTCTAAAGAGCTCAGCACGACTGGGGTGGGAGGGGTAATGATCCTGCCCATCAGTGGCACTTCAGGATGAACAACTCAATAGTCAGTAAAAAAAAAGTGAATGAGAAATTGAGTCACATGCACAAATATAATGTCATTTAACAAATTGTAGCCTTTGAGCTCATTAAACAGTATAATTGTGAGTCAAGTGTTACTATTGAATTCATTAAACAGTATACAGATGTGATTCAAGTGTTACTCTTGAGTTCATTATAGAGTATAAAGCTGTGCTGCAAATGTTACTTTTGAGTTCATTACAGAGTATACAGTTGTGATGCAAATGTTACTCTTGAGTTCATTAGTCATGGATCAAATGCTACTCGAGTTCATTTGAGTATACAGATTTGATTCAAGTGTTACTTTCAAGATCATTACAGAGTACAGAGTTAGGATTCAACTGTAACTCTTGAGTTCATTACAGAGTTTAGAGTTATGAATCAAGTGTAATTCTTGATTTCATTGCAGAGTACAGAGTAATGATGCGAGTGTAACTTTTGATTCCATTACAGAGTACAGAGTTATAATGCAAGTGTAATTCTTGAGTTCATTACAGAGTACAGAGTTATGATGCAAGTGTAACTCTTCATTTCATTACAGAGTACAGAGTTATGATGCAAGTGTAATTCTTGAGTTCAGTACAGAGTACAGAGTTATGATTCAAGTGTAACTCTTCATTTCATTTCAGAGTACAGAGTTATGATTCAAGTAACTCTTGATTTCATTACAGAGTACAAAGTTATGATGCAAGTGTAATTCTTGAGTTCAGTACAGAGTACAGAGTTATGATTCAAGTGTAACTCTTCATTTCATTTCAGAGTACAGAGTTATGATTCAAGTAACTCTTGATTTCATTACAGAGTACAGAGTTATGATGCAAGTGTAATTCTTGAGTTCAGTACAGAGTACAGAGTTATGATTCAAGTGTAACTCTTCATTTCATTTCAGAGTACAGAGTTATGATTCAAGTAACTCTTGATTTCATTACAGAGTACAGAGTTATGATGCAAGTGTAATTCTTGAGTTCAGTACAGAGTACAGAGTTATGATTCAAGTGTAACTCTTCATTTCATTACATAGTACAGAGTTATGATTCAAGTAACTCTTGATTTCATTACAGAGTACAGAGTTATGATTCAAGTGTAATTCTTGAGTTCAGTACAGAGTACAGAGTTATGATGCAAGTGTAACTCTTAATTTCATTACAGAGTACAGAGTTATGATTCAAGTGTAACTCTTCATTTCATTACAGAGTACAGAGTTATGATTCAAGTGTAACTCTTGAGGAAAGGAACCACTTCATTACAATTTATCACATGAATTCAAAGTTAAAAAGAAATCTCATTCTGGACATTGCGAAAGTTTGATGATATAATCTTAAGATGAATGTGTGCTCATTTATCAACAAAAGCCACAATTGAAATGGATGTTTTTGTCCTTGACCTTCTCATAGCTGGTGCCAACACAGACTGTATGGTACCATTTGTCACAGTCATCACATTGGACCTGTAAACAAATAGGCACAAGGTTTTCAATTATCAATGTGTATTTTCCTGATGTCAAACAAAAGCTTTATTAATAAGTACAGACAAATGGCACATTTTTCTTAATTACATATCCAGACACTTTTTTGAATGAGATGATATCTGGACTATTTGATGAGCAAGATGATATCTGGAGATCCTCGGCAAGCTAAGAACACCCATGTAAAATACACTTCAACATGACAGTTATCATACGCCCATCAACAGAGTAACCTGCTCACAATTGTATTTCTCTGAATATCCAGTACAGAAAGTGCACAACATCACATTTCTTTTAATGTGTTGTACTTAACCCTTTACTTAATTTAAGTGCTTTTTAGCAAGTTACCCGATGTTACGCTAAACGCCTTTTGGCAATTTATCAGATGTCACGCTAAGTGCCTTTTGGCAACGCTGTAAACAGCTATTTTGAGTGGGTTTTCATAGTGCCACCTTCGGAGAAAACCCTGTTAGATACTACATTCATTGGTGAGATTAACAATTATGTCAGATCACATGGTCACTGATGAGGCTCTGGTTGCAATCTGCTATTTAAAGTAAGTAGGTCGTAACTGGGTTGTATTCTCCATTCGAAAAATGGCGGTCTCTGATATCACTCAGTACTTAAACCAGTAAAATCACCAACTATGAAACCTTCAGTAACTTGGGAAAAGGCTCTGAGACTGAGGTAGACAGCCCTTAGTTTTTATATTTTTTATAAATTATCAAATTACACTGATTTTGTGGAGAAGACGCAAAGAACTTGTAAATTTTGAGTATGGCAATTTGCTACTGCCGTTAATCATGCAGCTTGACTGATTTGATAGTGAACAAGTTCTCTCAAGATTTTAAAGTACATACAAAATTCTTTTGTTAAAAATAATTATACAGCTATAACGACCTTTTTTACTCTTAAATCTTTCCATACATAATATATGTGTACCAAAAACGTAAAATGGTTAAAATTGCTGTTATACATAACATACACTTCACTGCTTAACAGGCCTATGCGTGCGCAGACTGCACTGTGTAATTTTACTACATGTGTATTGAAGGGCTAAAAAGCCATACTCTATGAGGGAAAAGCTTAAGCCATTTATATTCATTTGCCCAACATTTCAGGTACATTCTAAGTCTCTTTCTCTTGCTCATATTTGCAACCACACTCTCTCATCATCATCTAATTACTGCTATTTTGATGGTTGATGTACACTTTGCAAATACTTTTAAGTTGACCACAACACTTTGTTTTGTACATTTCTAGATTATTCACTGGGTTGGCAAATGTAACCTTTCCTGAGTGGTCAATACTAACATAAGACCCTACATAGTTTCTTATCATCAGTAACGAGCTGAGTATACTGAGGCTGTACACCAAGTCAAAAACCGATTGGACAACAATCACACTAATTTATTTGACAATATAGGAGTGGTGGCTGAACAGAACATCTGTGCTATAAGTATTTATTTTTTACCTTGTCAATCTCAGGTTGTTGGTAGGTACTCAATGAACACAATAACCTGACCAAACGATGCTGGCCCAAGTGTACCAGATAGATTTGATACAAGCACTGAAGTTTAAACTATAGTTGTGATTTTAGTTGTGATTAAAATTAAATACATAAAGATGAAAATATATAATGGCAAAAAGATTCCATTTATAATTTTGACAAACTGGCAGTTATGACATATTTAAACTGAAGAAACTTTATGATCAATACTGCATAAAATAATGCATAAGATTTTTTGTAGTTGCAGCAACCTTTAACTTGGATCTACTGTTTTCCAAATCAACTGAGTTTTTCTGGGACTAAGGTAAACAAATGTAATATATTTCAACTAATTCTGAAATTGAAATAAAGATGTTCAGAAATGAAATTTATGGACAGGGTCTATTTTTTGCAACATGTAACTAAACTTAAAGCCATAGACCCCAATATTGACAGCATTCTTCTCAGAGTTCAGGGGAACATATATACCAAGTTGCTGTTTGAAAATCATATTATCCAGAAACAAATATGGATACCCACACACCAGGAAGACAAATTGGTGGGGTATCAAAACTGTTGTGATGCCCTGGCACTGAGATACAGCAGATTATGTTCTTGCAAAATACAATACAGTCAAACCCACTTATCTCGACCTCGGTTTTTTCGCCAACCCTATTGAAGTGAAACCGCCAAATTCTCTTTTTGTCTTAGAATTTTCTCATCCGTTGTGTCGATTCTTTTATGTCGCCGAACCCTAATATCTCGAGCACAAAGGAGGGCCAAATTTGCCAATTAATGTCGGTTATCTCGGTTATCTCGATCCCCATGATCAATCACTGGTGATTTTTCCTTATTGGTGACAAAAATATCCCATCTGGTGACAGACGTTTTGGTTATTAATTTGTACAAACAATCTTGGCTTTCGACTGGATAAATAAAAGGGAGAACAGAAGAAAGCTACAAACTTAACTAAGTAATGAATTGGAATCAATCAGTACACAAATAATCCTTTGTTTGTATCGACAACCCCATCTTAGCAACCCCATCTTAGCTTCATCATCATAATCTGCTTATGCTGACATATGGCTGAGTACTGTATGTTTTGAGAGTCAATTATGCTACCGTACTATACCTACAACTGACAGACTTCTAGAGATGTGAATAGAACAGATAAAATTAATGGAATGGCCAATCCTTCTGTTTGTTGGTTGTTATAGACACTTAAACTCAGCAAGAAGAAATAGCAAACAACAAATAAATAACTTTTGCATAATTAAAAATAATTATTTATTTCTCAAAATACAGGAGTGAAAGAATCCCTATATTGGGTGTTAACTTATACTACAGTAATATATACGGTCCAATATTGCCAGGTGTTCACTCATGTAAGTTTCATTCCTGGGAATGGATTATACTTTTTTGCAAAATTAGTCTTCCGATTTTTTAATTTACATGTTCTTCTTGCGATTGGTTATGTTTATGCTAATTTATGACTTGCCAATAAAATTATCATTCTTGGTTAACTTTGCATGTGCTTCGTTCATGTATCGCATGATGACTGTATGGTCATTCACTCCAATAACACAGTTCACTCACTCTTGTTGATTTTGTCTGAAGGATTACATGCTGTAGCTATTCTATTTACGATGCTTTTCAGAGCTGTCAGATTGAAATGACTCGAAAATTTAATTTTGACACTGGTTAGCTTTTTGTAAAAACGAACTACACCCCGAGTGATCTTTGTGTTTGCAATGTTGGAGAATATAATAAAGGTTTGTATCAAGAATGATTGTATGGTTTGCATTGTATACTGGTAAATCTCTGCTGTTAGTTGGTGCATATATGCCTTTTGTTGTTAATAAACATGTATATTTTTATAGCATGCCGATCACTTCATCAAACAGACCATGGCAACGCAATGTGTTCAAAAAGCTTGATGTATATCAATGTTTGATAGCTGAATGCATTTTTTGTATACTCTAAACTTCACTTTTTGTGCAACACATTTCTTGTTCCTTGGTGTTGCTGCCGTTTTCAAGATGTAATGCCAAAAGGTAACTAAAATCATCAGTGTTGGTGATGCATGCATGGAGCAAAATTCCAGTTAGGTCCCAGTTTCTTTCAAAAGCATTTGTAAAACTACTCTTATACAAATAGATTAAAAGAGGCCAAAGTGCTTGCTACCAGGCCAACTGTACCAATCAGCTGTAGTTCTACAAATATCGCAATCAGCAGTACTGGACCATTTTGGCAACTGCCAACATCATGACTAGCACTTAATGGGAAATAAGTTATTTTATTAAAGATTTTAAATAATTGAGAATTGGGGAATTTATGATTTTTTTGCATGCAGCATGAATTAGTTTATCACTGAAAAAGTCGCGAAATGAATGCCAGCTATGCCACCACCCCATCCTTACCATAACCCACAGGTTATGACTCAATCCATTACATCTCACTTTCCCACTCAATTCTCACCACTACATCATCAAGACCATAACCCACATGTTATGACTCAATCCATTACATCTCTCTTTTCCACTCATTTCTCACCATTACGTCACGAAGACCATAACCCCCAATTCACAACCCAAATCCATTACATATCTCCTCTCCTCTTAATTCTGACCATCACCCCATCCAGATCATAATGCAAAGGCCATACCCCAGTACATGTATAATTTATTCTCATTATAGTTTGATGAAATTGCAAATATCAGTATATAAATGACTTTTACCCCCAAAATTTAAACCCATCTACGTATCAAATTTGGAAAATCTCCACCAAACAAGCCTGGATTAAATGTACCCATGGTGAGATGAATGTATGGACACAGGTATAACATATACTAAAGCCTTTCGATAATTAAGTAAAATCAATGTCAACTGACCCATTGGACTTTCTTTCCCTTTGGATTTTTACACTCGTCTGCTTTACAGTAGTCTTCCTCACACCACTCTACACCGTCTGGCAGCTTCTCATCTGATGAATCTATGTTGTTTTTCTTGGTCCGCTTTCTCTTTTTACCGTCACTTGGCCCTAAACCTGCCAGCAACACAAATACTGTATATAAATGGATTCTGATTTGCCATTGCATCCTGCACTGGCAGATCACGGTCTGTTTTCTTTCTTTTAATGATTACTCCCAACAAACTGCATAGACCCTTAACTGCCATTGCATCCTGCACTGGCAGATCACTGTCTGTTTTGTTTCTTTTAATGATTACTCCCAACAAACTGCATAGACCCTTAACTGCCATTGCATCCTGCACTGGCAGATCATGGTCTGTTTTGTTTCTTTTAATGATTACTCCCAACAAACTGCATAGACCCTTAACTGCCATTGCATCCTGCACTGGCAGATCACGGTCTGTTTTGTTTCTTTTAATGATTACTCCCAACAAACTGCATAGACCCTTAACTGCCATTGCATCCTGCACTGGCAGATCACTGTCTGTTTTGTTTCTTTTAATGATTACTCCCAACAAACTGCATAGACCCTTAACTGCCATTGCATCCTGCACTGGCAGATCACTGTCTGTTTTGTTTCTTTTAATGATTACTCCCAACAAACTGCATAGACCCTTAACTGCCATTGCATCCTGCACTGGCAGATCACTGTCTGTTTTGTTTCTTTTAATGATTACTCCCAACAAACTGCATAGACCCTTAACTGCCATTGCATCCTGCACTGGCAGATCACGGTCTGTTTTGTTTCTTTTAATGATTACTCCCAACAAACTGCATAGACCCTTAACTGCCATTGCATCTTGCACTGGCAGATCACGGTCTGTTTTGTTTCTTTTAATGATTACTCCCAACAAACTGCATAGACCCTTAACTGCCATTGCATCCTGCACTGGCAGATCACTGTCTGTTTTGTTTCTTTTAATGATTACTCCCAACAAACTGCATAGACCCTTAACTGCCATTGCATCCTGCACTGGCAGATCACTGTCTGTTTTGTTTCTTTTAATGATTACTCCCAACAAACTGCATAGACCCTTAACTGCCATTGCATCCTGCACTGGCAGATCACTGTCTGTTTTGTTTCTTTTAATGATTACTCCCAACAAACTGCATAGACCCTTAACTGCCATTGCATCCTGCAATGGCAGATCACGGTCTGTTTTGTTTCTTTTAATGATTACTCCCAACAAACTGCATAGACCCTTAACTGCCAGTGCATCATGCACTGGCAGATCACGGTCTGTTTTGTTTCTTTTAATGATTACTCCCAACAAACTGCATAGACCCTTAACTGCCATTGCATCCTGCACTGGCAGATCACTGTCTGTTTTGTTTCTTTTAATGATTACTCCCAACAAACTGCATAGACCCTTAACTGCCATTGCATCCTACACTGGCAGAAGACTGTCTGTTTTGTTTCTTTTAATGATTACTCCCAACAAACTGCATAGACCCTTAACTGCCATTGCATCCTGCACTGGCAGATCACTGTCTGTTTTGTTTCTTTTAATGATTACTCCCAACAAACTGCATAGACCCTTAACTGCCATTGCATCCTGCACTGGCAGATCACGGTCTGTTTTGTTTCTTTTAATGATTACTCCCAACAAACTGCATAGACCCTTAACTGCCATTGCATCCTACATTGGCAGATCACGGTCTGTTTTGTTTCTTTTAATGATTACTCCCAACAAACTGCATAGACCCTTAACTGCCATTGCATCCTGCACTAGCAGATCACGGTCTGTTTTGTTTCTTTTAATGATTACTCCCAACAAACTGCATAGACCCTTAACTGCCATTGCATCCTGCACTGGCAGATCACGGTCTGTTTTGTTTCTTTTAATGATTACTCCCAACAAACTGCATAGACCCTTAACTGCCATTGCATCCTGCACTGGCAGATCACTGTCTGTTTTGTTTCTTTTAATGATTACTCCCAACAAACTGCATAGACCCTTAACTGCCATTGCATCCTGCACTGGCAGATCACGGTCTGTTTTGTTTCTTTTAATGATTACTCCCAACAAACTGCATAGACCCTTAACTGCCATTGCATCCTGCACTGGCAGATCACGGTCTGTTTTGTTTCTTTTAATGATTACTCCCAACAAACTGCATAGACCCTTAACTGCCATTGCATCCTGCACTGGCAGATCACTGTCTGTTTTGTTTCTTTTAATGATTACTCCCAACAAACTGCATAGACCCTTAACTGCCATTGCATCCTGCACTGGCAGATCACGGTCTGTTTTGTTTCTTTTAATGATTACTCCCAACAAACTGCATAGACCCTTAACTGCCATTGCATCCTGCACTGGCAGATCACTGTCTGTTTTGTTTCTTTTAATGATTACTCCCAACAAACTGCATAGACCCTTAACTGCCATTGCATCCTGCACTAGCAGATCACGGTCTGTTTTGTTTCTTTTAATGATTACTCCCAACAAACTGCATAGACCCTTAACTGCCATTGCATCCTGCACTGGCAGATCACGGTCTGTTTTGTTTCTTTTAATGATTACTCCCAACAAACTGCATAGACCCTTAACTGCCATTGCATCCTGCACTGGCAGATCACTGTCTGTTTTGTTTCTTTTAATGATTACTCCCAACAAACTGCATAGACCCTTAACTGCCATTGCATCCTGCACTGGCAGATCACGGTCTGTTTTGTTTCTTTTAATGATTACTCCCAACAAACTGCATAGACCCTTAACTGCCATTGCATCCTTCACTGGCAGATCACGGTCTGTTTTGTTTCTTTTAATGATTACTCCCAACAAACTGCATAGACCCTTAACTGCCATTGCATCCTGCACTGGCAGATCACTGTCTGTTTTGTTTCTTTTAATGATTACTCCCAACAAACTGCATAGACCCTTAACTGCCATTGCATCCTGCACTGGCAGATCACGGTCTGTTTTGTTTCTTTTAATGATTACTCCCAACAAACTGCATAGACCCTTAACTGCCATTGCATCCTGCACTGGCAGATCACGGTCTGTTTTGTTTCTTTTAATGATTACTCCCAACAAACTGCATAGACCCTTAACTGCCATTGCATCCTGCACTGGCAGATCACGGTCTGTTTTGTTTCTTTTAATGATTACTCCCAACAAACTGCATAGACCCTTAACTGCCATTGCATCCTGCACTGGCAGATCACTGTCTGTTTTGTTTCTTTTAATGATTACTCCCAACAAACTGCATAGACCCTTAACTGCCATTGCATCCTGCACTGGCAGATCACGGTCTGTTTTGTTTCTTTTAATGATTACTCCCAACAAACTGCATAGACCCTTAACTGCCATTGCATCCTGCACTGGCAGATCACAGTCTGTTTTGTTTCTTTTAATGATTACTCCCAACAAACTGCATAGACCCTTAACTGCCATTGCATCCTGCACTGGCAGATCACTGTCTGTTTTGTTTCTTTTAATGATTACTCCCAACAAACTGCATAGACCCTTAACTGCCATTGCATCCTGCAGAGACAATTCTGTGTCTATGCACGCTTCAGCTAAATCCAACTTACTGTGTGAAAATATATGGTATAACTAGTGATGATGTACTTGTGCTAAATTTTATCAATCAAGTAAATCGAATATGGAACATTTGGAACTTGAACCAATAAAACACAGTTTATATCAATCAAATGTATCTGCTTATGGCATGATCATTATACTAATAACTTTGAAATACTCAAAATTAAATTATTTTGTGTTGTATGATTGCATTTAAACAAATAATGTGCTTCCAGATGAACTCTCTGCACAAAACAGACCATTTGTCTGGAGCTCCAGCTTCTGATACATGCAATAATTTATAATTGTAGTGTACATGCCATTTATACTGTACACATTTACATTGAAAAATCTTGGATCATAGGATGATGAACAAGAATTTAAATTCATTCCAGAAATATTTTAAGAATGATGCTGGTGAAATGTGGGAGTATTTAATTTTTTAAACGTTGAGAGTCCAAGCAACCATTCTCATTAACAGAAACATTTGAATACAAAGACAAAGAAGGAACTAGCTGCATGATTGGTTTGTATTAACCAATCAGAAAAATTCTACTATAATCAAAATGAGAACACCTCTCACTACAAGAATTTTAATAAACAAATTATTGATTACATAACTGAATCACAGAAATATAAAGCACTGGAAGACACATAAAAAAAAATCTGTGGCTGTTTGCAGCACTTGTCAAAATGGTGAGAACAGTTTACATTCTGCTAAAGTGAACAATCTCTTACTCACAATGGAGAGTGATCAAGAACTAATTTTATGCCCACTAATTTTCCATAAAATAATAGCATTGCAAGCATTTAAAAATTACACAAACCTTAAGAAGTTTACTCTTTATATCAAATACACAAAGAAAAAGCTATGGCAGTCAATTAATTAATTTCTTCAGTATGACAATTGTTGAGATCACAACAGAAAATTAAAGAAAGGAAGGAACCAAGTTAGGTAGCTACTCAACAGATTGTGGATTTCTTTAATTGTTCTGGTGAAAGGAACCATGAAGAAAATAGCTGTCACAACAGGACCGCTTCTGTTGCCAAGTTGATTGAGTCTCCAACTTTGATGCAGGAGGTCGTGGGTTAGAACCCCAGCCAAGTTATACCAAAGACTTATAAAAATGTTAGTAGCAGCTGCCTTGCAAGGTGCTCAGCATAAAAGGTTAGTGTTAGGACTGGTCAGCCTGGTGTCAGGATAATGTGACTGAGTGGGTCATCATGCCACATGTCTACTGCATGATGCCTCAGTGCTTGACATCACTTTTTAAACTGTCACAGTGCAGACATCATAGCGATGTGACTGAAAAATTGTTAAAGCTACATTTAAAATCCAAAACACAGTTATGACAAATTTGTTTCATATATATGACCATTACAGAATTTTTGCATGAAAACGATGAAATAATGGACTTTCAAGTCTTAAGAGAATTCTATTAAATTAAACTAGTATTAACAATATATTAAAAGTCTCTGACAAAGAATAAAGTAGTAATCAACATAACAAATTTGATAAAAGCAAACAAAATTGTAATAAAGGGTGTTTATCCTGGATTTAAATTTAATGGCCGAGTTATTTTGCAGAGAAAGACAGAACACTGATTGCCTACCTGGTCCTCTTCTCTTTTGCTTGACATTTGTTGCTGATGATTTTGGTTTCATTGCTTTCTTTTGATCTGCAAGAATAAAAATCATTTTCTCTCCAATACTGGTACCAAGAGTCATCACCATCTTACTAATATCAAGGGGGTCATTCTACATCAATGAATGAATAAAATATCTGCAATAAAGCATGACATTGTACTTTTTTGTATGCCCTCCTTGCCTCATCTCCCACTTTTTGTATTACCTCCAGCCATAAAGACAATACAAATTTTGAATAGATCCAATACATATCTATCAACCAGCCTTAATACATATTTATCAACAATCCCTAATCCAAATCAAACAACCATCCATAATACATATCTATCAACCATCCCTAATACACATTTATTAACCATCCCTAATCCAAATCAAACAACTATCCCTAATACATATCTATCAACCATCCCTAATACACATTTAATAACCATCCCTAATCCAAATCAAACAACTATCCCCAACACATATCTATCAACCATCCCTAATACACATTTATTAACCATCCCTAATCCAAATCAAACAACTATCCCTAATACATATCTATCAACCATCCCTAATACATATTTATTAACCATCCCTAATCCAAATCAAACAACTACCCCCAACACATATCAATTAACCATCCCTAATACACATCTATAAAAAAATCCCTAATATATATATAAATCACCCATTCCTAATACACATCTATCAACTATCTGTCATACACATCTATCAACCATCCTTAATACACATCAATCAACAAGCCATCATACACATCAAATATCTCTAATAACATATATCAACAAGCCATCTTACATATCAAATATCTCTAATAACATCTATCAACAAGCCATCCTACATATCAAATATCTTTAATAACATCTATCAACAAGCCATCCTACACATCAAATATCTCTAATAACATCTATCAACAAGCCATCATACACATCAAATATCTCTAATAACATCTATCAACAAGCCATCAGACACATCAAATATCTCTAATAAAATCTATCAACAAGCCATCATACACATCAAATATCTCTAATAACATCTGTCAACAATCCATCCTACACATCAAATATCTCTAAAAACATCTATCAACAAGCCATCCTACACATCAAATATCTCTAAAAACATCTATCAACAAGCCATCAGACACATCCAATATCTTTAATAACATCTATCAACAAGCCATCATACATATCAAATATCTCTAATAATATCTATCAACAAGCCATCATACACATCAAATATCTCTAATAACATCTATCAACAAGCTATCCTACACATCAAATATCTCTAAAAACATCTATCAACAAGCCATCCTACAGATCAAATATCTCTAATAACATCTATCAACAAGCCATCATACATATCAACTATCTCTAATAACATATATGAACAAGCCATCATACACATCAACTATCTCTAATAACATCTATCAACAAGCCATCATACATATCAAATATCTCTAATAACATCTATCAACAAGCCATCCTACACATCAAATATCTCTAATAACATCTATCAACAAGCCATCATACATATCAAATATCTCTAAAAACATATATAAACAAGCCATCATACACATCAACTATCTCTAATAACATCTATCAACAAGCCATCATACATATCAAATATCTCTAATAACATATATCAACAAGCCATCATACATATCAAATATCTCTAATAACATATATCAACAAGCCATCATACACATCAAATATCTCTAATAACATCTATCAACAAGCCATCCTACACATCAAATATCTCTAATAACATATATCAACAAGCCATCATACATATCAAATATCTCTAATAACATATATCAACAAGCCATCCTACACATCAACTATCTCTAATAACATCTATCAACAAGCCATCCTACACATCAAATATCTCTAATAACATCTATAAATAAGCCATCATACATATCAAATATCTCTAATAACATATATCAACAAGCCATCATACATATCAAATATCTCTAATAACATATATCAACAAGCCATCATACACATCAACTATCTCTAATAACATCTATCAACAAGCCATCCTACACATCAAATATCTTTAATAACATCTATCAACAAGCCATCCTACAGATCAAATATCTCTAATAACATCTATCAACAAGCCATCATACATATCAATTATCTCTAATATCATATGTCAACAAGCCATCATACACATCAACTATCTCTAATAACATCTATCAACAAGCCATCCTACACATCAAATATCTCTAATAACATCTATCAACAAGCCATCATACATATCAAATATCTCTAATAACATATATCAACAAGCCATCATACACATCAACTATCTCTAATAACATCTATCAACAAGCCATCATACATATCAAATATCTCTAATAACATCTATCAATAAGCCATCCTACACATCAAATATCTTTAATAACATCTATCAACAAGCCAACCTACAGATCAAATATCTCTAATAACATCTATCAACAAGCCATCATACACATCAAATATCTCTAATAACATCTATCAACAAGCCATCATACATATCAAATATCTCTATTAACATCTATCAACAAGCCATCATACATATCAATCTATAACATACAAACAAGCCATCATACATATCAATCTCTAACACACATCTATCAACCAGACATCATACATATCAATCTCTAACATACACCAACCAGACATCATACATATCAATCTCTAACATACATCAACCAGACGTCATACATATCAATCTCTAACATACATCTATCAACCAGACATCATACATATCAATCTCTAACATACATCTATCAACCAGACATCATACATATCAATCTCTAACATATATCTATCAACCAGACATCATACATATCAATCTCTAACATACATCAACCAGACATCATACATATCAATCTCTAACATACATCAACCAGACCTCATACATATCAATCTCTAACATACATCAACCAGACATCATACATATGAATATATAATATACATATTCCAGACATCATACATATCAATCTCTAACATACATCAACCAGACATGATAGATATCAATGTCTAACATACATCTATCAACCTGACATCAAACACATCTGCTGGGATGGAAACAGCATCCAAAACCAGAACCTGAAAATTTTCCATGGATCTCCAGGGTGCATGAAAAGTTCAGAATTTCACAAGAAACCGAAAATATGCACAACACTTACAAAATCATCAAAACATGCAAAGAACTTGAAAACTCTTTGATTGTTCTGACAAGTTCCTTGTGATACCCCTTTCTTCAGCCTGAATCAAACTGTTTTCAGAATGGACAGGGTGCATTTAAAAATTTGAGTAGGTAGGTTTTTTTTTTAAAAACAATATTATGATTATTTTATATAAAGCACTAAGAACTTCAATTTTTTTTAGGGGGGGTAACCTAAGGAAGAAAATAGTGCTCCTTATTGTGATCGTTTCTTCTAGCCAGCTTCATCTGAATGGATTTTTTTTAACTATCTGCTCAAACCTTTTTATAACATACACTATCCTCTTTCAAATTTCAATTCTGCAGAAGCCATGAAAAGATCTGAGTGTGCAAGACATTACACGAAACATCAGAATGAACGACTGAAACAATTAACAATTCAAGCTTGCACAATTAACTTCAGTATATGGTGTCTTGTTTTGTTACCCTTTTTCCTACTTGAATTACATGCAGGAACAAATAATCTGATTAAAAATAAATAAATAAACCCTGGAAAACAGTCAGCCAGAATTTTTTACAAAAAAAGAGAAAAATTGGTCTTTTTAAAAAAAACAGATTTCCAACTAAAACCAGAAAACTAAAACAACTTTGATACCCCACCAATTTGCCAACCATCCCTCATATACACATCCATCATGCATATCAACCAGCTATTATAATTATACACATCTATCAACCATCAGTAATACACATCTACCAGCCATTATACACATCTATCAACCATCATTAATATACATCAACCAGCCATTATACACATCTATCAACCATCAGTAATACACATCTACCAGCCATCATACACATCTATCAACCATCAGTAATACACATCTGCCAGCCATTATACACATCTATCAACCATCAGTAATACACATCAAACAGCCATTATACACATCTATCCTACACATCTATCGACCATCAGTAATACACATCAACCAGCCATCATACTCATCTATCAACCATCAGTAATACACATCAACCAGCCATTATACACATCTATCAAACATTAGTAATACACATCAACCAGCCATTATACACATCCATCATACACATCTATCAACCATCAGTAATACACATCAACCAGCCATTATACACATCCATCAATCATCAGTAATACACATCAACCTGCCATTATACACATCTATCAACCATCAGTAATACACATCAACCAGCCATTATACACATCTATCAAACACATCTATACACAATCAGTAAAACACATCAACCAGCCATTATACACATCCATCATACACATCTATCAACCATCAGTAATACACATCAACCAGCCATTATACACATCCATCAATCATCAGTAATACACATCAACCAGCCATCATACACATCTATCAACCATCAGTAATACACATCAATCAGCCATTATACACATCCATCATACACATCTATCAACCATCAGTAATACACATCAACCAGCCATTATACACATCCATCAATCATCAGTAATACACATCAACAAGCCATCATACACATCTATCAACCATCAGTAATACACATCTACCAGCCATTATACACATCTATCAACCATCAGTAATACACATTAACCAGCCATTATACACACACCTATCAACCATCCCCATTCAGCATCTATCAACCAGTCCTAATATACATATATCAACCATCAGTAATAAACATCAACCAGCCGTTATACACATCCATCATACACATCTATTGACCATCAGTAATACACATCAACCAGCCATTATACACATCTATCAACCATAAGTAATACACATCAACCAGCCATTATACACATCCATCGACCATCAGTAATACACATGAACCAGCCATTATAAACATCTATCAACTATCAGTAATACACATCAACCAGCCATTATACCCATCTATCAACCATCAGTAGTAATACACATCTACCAGCCATTATACACATCCATCATACACATCTATCAACCATCAGTAATACACATCAACCAGCCATTATACACATCCATCAACCATCAGTAATACACATCAACCAGCCATTATACACATTTATCGACCATCAGTAATACACATCAACCAGCCATTATACACATCCATCATACACATCTATCAACCATCAGTAATACACATCAACCAGCCATTATACACATCAATCATCAGTAATACACATCAACCAGCCATCATACACATCTATCAACTATCAGAAATACACATCTACCAGCCATTATACACATCTATCAACCATCATTAATACACATTAACCAGCCATTATACACATCTATCAACTGTCCCCATTAAGCATCTATCAAACAGTCCTAATACACATATATCAACCATCAGAAATTCACATCAACCAGCCATCATATACATCTATCAACCATCCCCATTACAAATCTATCAGTCCTAATACACATGCATTGTCCATCCCGATTATGCATCTATCAATCAGCCCTATTACACATCTATCTACCATCCCTATTACCCATGTATGAACCAGTCCTAATACACATCAACCAGCCATCATACACATCTATCAACCATCCCCATTACAAATCTATCAGTCCTAATACACATGTATTAACCATCTCCATTATGCTTCTATCAATCAGCCCTATTACACATCTATCTACCATCCCTATTACACATGTATGAACCAGTCCTAATACACATCAACCAGCCCTATTACACATCTATCAACCAGCACTCAATTACATCTATCAACCAGCCCCAATACATGCTACAGCTTTATTTCTTGGTATAAAGAGTTTTAGGCATTGATGTATTACATTAAATACAACTGTTCAAAGTATGTCAATGAGTGCAAGTACTGTCTTTCAAACACAGAATCAAATTTAATCTACAATAGGTTCTAAAATTTATGTGTGTGTGTGTGTGTGTGTGTGTGTGTGTGTGTATATATACACATATACATATATATATGTAGCTGTCCATATGTACAAGTGTAAGTGTGTATAAATAGGTATAGGTCAACCTGCACATGTGTAACATTATATGTATGGATGTGTTGCTATCCATTATCTACAAGTGTAAGTGTGTATGGATAGGTAGATAACCATATGTACAAGAATAAATGTGTAGAGATATTTAAATATCCACATGTACAAGTATAAAATTATGTGTATGGATAGGTCGATATCCATATGTACAAGTGTAAATGTGTGTAGATCAGTAGATATTGTAACACCCCGTGTGTTAAATATAAAAAAGACCAGAGTTCAGGACTTAGGATTTTTATAAATTAAAAAGGTGAGTTAGAACATGCCTTCAATCTCGCATAGTGACTTTACATAAACAGTGTCTCTCACAACACTATCAATTTCAGATAATATAGAACAGATTTGTTTGTCTAAATGCCAAAAGACGATATAATACACCATATTATGGTGAAATTAATTCTATTATTATATTCCTGTGTATATTAACAGCTAATTTATTATATTGACTAACACATTCTGACATTTTAGTGTGAATTCAACTAAATTAACTGTTTAAACTGCATGGAAAAATCCCTTTGAACACTAAAATTATACAGAATTAAGTTGTCCTCTCAATGCGTGGTGTGCATTTTTACTTTTAACCTCATTCATACCTATAATTACGTAGGACTGAACAAAATGGACAAGATAATTTTGATGCAAATCAAGCAAAAGTACAACATACTAGTGATACAATGAGTTGCAATTGGGTTAGAAATAGTCCCTATCAAGTACAATTTTGCACATTAAAGTAAAATAACAAGTTCTACATAAACAAGATCTTACAATAACAGCAACATTAGTTCCAATTTATTGGTCAACAAACGTCTGACAAGAGAAATGTAATTCTTTGCACAGGTACATGATTCCATCACTATCCTGAATCTCTGCTGTTTCGGTAACAAAACTCCATCAGATGGGTAAAGTCACTAATTTATGGACTAACATCATATTTCTGGCTTTGATATTTCAAATCGTGGAAGGTAAGATTCATTTCCTAAACTATGCATGTGAAATTCCAGCACTACACAGGCATGATCCAATATGGAAATAAAATAGGGCACAATAACTGCTAACATGTGAACTTCTTTCACTTAATGTTGATGTCCAAGGGCTTGTAGAACTGTTGATGTCTTTAGATGAATTTCTCGATGACAACTGTGACATTAAGAGGACAAGAGCAAGGTTTTATCCTTACATTTAGTATAAAGACAGAGTATACATTTTTAAGAGATGCAGACTGTGAGCTAAACAATGGTGGATGGGTGGCAAACATTCAGGAATGGAAGAATAATTCACACATGGCAGATGTTTTCAGTGACATAAAAATGAAATGATCAAATATGCCAAAGTCTCGTAGGTCAAACATCATCTCACATCTCAATGTTTAATATCAAATAATCTTCACACATTAATTGGACAATGTTTATGCATGCAAAATTCTATTCACAATACCAATAAGGTATTACAACATAGTGAACTGCATCATGTTTTTCTGACTTTGTTTCATGTCTTTACATTATCATTTTTAATATTATTATTAGGAAAAGGAATGTAGTTCTTAACAGTGCCAAGTATTTTGGTTTGTTAATTATTACAAAATCCATATGTACAAGTGGCTATTAGATGTCCACATGTACAAGTGTATGTGTGTGTAAATGTGTATAGATGTGTATGGATAGGTCAATATCCCTATGTACAAGTGTAATGTGTATAGATGTCCACCTGAATAAGTGTAAATATGTGTTGATTGGGAGATATCTCTATGTACAAGTGTAAATGTATGTAGATTCGGAAATATATCTATGTACAAGTGTAAATGTGTGTAGATTTGGAGATATCTCTATGTACAAGTGTAAATATATGTAGATAGGTGGCTGTCTACATGTCTGAGTGTTCAATAGATTTCAGAGAGTAAGTTGACCAAAACAATTCAACCAAATTCAGTAGCTGATGTCAATCAGTTGCTCCTACAGTAAATTTGTTATAAACACCACACACTCAGCAAAAATCTAAGCCATAGGTGAATCAAGGGTAACTAAGATTGATGATCAAGCCCAAATCAACAAGCCTCAAAGAGATACAAGTTGGAATTTCTACATGTTAAAAAAGATCAAATTTAAATTCCGCACATCAAAACCTGAGGGTACATGACTATTGGAAAACCTGCATGTGTAATTGTGAAAGTGTACTACATATAGGTAGATTTCAACATGTAAGAGTACAAGTGTATAGACAAGTTTATCTCCACATCTATAAAGGCACAAAATGTGCATTTCCAATTGGCCAACCATCCGTTATTGTTTTTTGCTGACCCTAGCATATTTTCCCTAACATTTTTAAATAAAAATTCCTGAAGTTGATTTGTGCTTCTAATGTAACCAGTATAGCATAGTACTTGAAGTTCCAAGTACATTATATGTACTGATCATTACCAATATGCATAATATTAAAAAAGATACCTACCTGCCCTAATTTTAAAACCAGTACAAAAGGAAACACGCATATTTTTTGTTGATGAGTGTTAATGTAGGTATTAGTAGGCATGCTTAAGAGGGGCCCCGAGTGGCCGAGTGGTCTAAAGCGATGTCCGTTATGGATCACTGCCATCTCACCTCTGCCTGAGTTCGAGTCTAGGATTCGGTGAATGTAGATATGTAAGAAAGCTTGCCAGTAGCTTCTTGTGGGTCGGTGGTTCTTTCCGGTGATTTCCTGGTTTCTTCCTCCACCATTAATACTGGCCGCTACGAAGAGCCTATCGTGTGCTGAAAAATGGCATTAGGCCCAACAACAACAACAGCATGCTTAAGAAAATCTAGTCTAATATTGTTGGATAAACTCCTTGTCTGACACTGAACAAACATAAGAAAATATATTCAAGATACAAACCATCTGAAGAACTGTCATCTGAGAAACTGAAATGATCTGATGCCTTGCTCTTTGCTTTGGAATTGCAAGATGCACTGAAAATAGAAATGCACAAGATATAGCACTGAAATGGTAGCAATAGCACTGAAATGTTAGAAAATAGCACTGAAATGTTAGAAAATAGCACTGAAATGTTAGAAACTAGCACTGTAATGTTAGAAACTAACCATTATCTTTAAAAAGTTTATTTATTTACACCTTAGTAATTTGATTATGTGCCATTTCTTCATTCCCCATTCAATTTAAATAACACAATCAAAACGCATAAAATACAAACACTTTAGAACAGGGTCTGGCAAAGCATCAAATCTTGTACCAGAAGCCCATGGGCAATTAGAATGCTGGGTCTAGCAAAGCATCAAATTTTGTACCAGAAGCCCATGGGCAATTAGAATGCTGGTTCTGGCGAAGAATCAAATCGTGTACCAGAAGCCCATGGGCAATTAGAATGCTGGGTCTGGCAAAGCATCAAATCTTGTACCAGAAGCCCATGGGCAATTAGAATGCTGGGTCTAGCAAAGCATCAAATTTTGTACCAGAAGCCCATGGACAATTAGAATGCTGGTTCTGGCGAAGAATCAAATCTTGTACCAGAAGCCCATGGGCAATTAGAATGCTGGGTCTGGCAAAGCATCAAATCTTGTACCAGAAGCTCATGGGCAATTAGAATGCTGGGTCTGGCAAAGCATCAAATCTTAAACCAGAAGCGCATGGGCATCTAAAATGTTTGGCTTGGATTATCACACTTATTTCACACAGTGAAGCAGACATTATGACTTGTACATTTTTATTTAAACATTAAACATTATTAAATGATTCCAAATACAGAAAATATGAAGTCTTTACCTTAACAATTTACATTAAAATGCCCTTTCCAGGCTTTGTCACAAATAACACAGCAAACATGTCAAACAAACCATAGGCTACTAAATTTAGGCTGGACAAAGCTACAATGTCAAACCGTGCAGTACAAGTTTTGTAAAAAACTTGCTGATAAAATATCTGTCAAAAATTATGGCCTACTTTTATTGTTTTATTGTGAATTCCTGATATGTTTAGGATCAAGCTTAATCTCATTCCAGTATCAATCTACCCTGAGCGCAACATCAGGACATTTTCAATAGCAAAAGGACAGAACCACCTCTGTTATCTTTGACACAGGATACAGCTTAGCAGTCTGTATTCGGCCCACATGTTTGAGACCCCTGGTATAGACATTTAAGAAGTTTTTCAAGGATATGTGATTCAACAAACCATCGCCCCAATTTAATTCATTTCCCCACTTAAAAATGAGCAAGAAAAATCCTGAACATCTGAGTCACTTTGTAATAAACAGTACAAGGATAACATTCTGATAAAAGTGGAGCACAGTGCCAGAAAACGGCCGCCATGTAAATCAATGGTTGTAAACAGGGGCAAGGAACAGAGTTGGGGATCAGGGTGCTGCACCCCTGTGTATCTTTCTAGCCAATGTCAGGGTTTTTCATGCGGAAGGTTATCCATATATGGTCCAAAGGGACCAACAAACCATGTCAAAAACAGTATAGTCTGCTATGTGCTGTTATCCTGATTTCTGTGCTATAGACGTTGGTTGGTTGGTTGAATTTTTACGGCGCACCAGCACAAAGAGGCCATTTAGCGCCATACAAAAGCTTATATCCTTCATTATATACAAATGGTAAAAAGGGTCTCTATCGGCCAGCTTTACGAAACCAAATAGCTAAAGATAAAACAATAAGAATGGTAACAGTGATAAAAAATAAAGTTTTCCGATCAACAGGGATTGCAAATAATGTATGACAATGAAAACATATGAAAGGTAATTAAAATCTAGCGACCATACATATATAGCACATAAAAATGTTTAAGATAATAACATACAAGTTATAACTTATGATATATGTTCACTTCTTTAAGGAAGTCTATAACATAAGAAATACTAACTGTATCAAAGAGCTCCTTCATGACTTGCACATTTTAATATTGATTACGTGTAGATTTGAGGTTTCTGGTGGGTCTTCTCCTTTTAGTATGTAGGAGTGGGTTAAATAAGTATGGCCGATTCAAATTCTAGCAATGACTACCTCCTCCCTACGGTCGGCTCTGTAGGAAGGAGTCCATTCTCCTAGGAATGGCTTGATGGTATGAAGTTTATTATTCACGGCATCATTCCATGATGCCTGCCATTTCTGACGTAAACAGTTTTTGATACATTTAAAATCAGTATATGGTGTTTTAAAATCAGATGGTTCTAATGATAGGGCCATTTTAGCAGCACTGTCTGCTTTATCGTTACCTTTAATTCCAACATGGCTGGGTAACCAATAGTATACTATATTATGTGAGGTACTCAACTCTGTATGCTTAATAAGAATATTAGCCAATAGGGGATTCTCCAGTTTTCTATTATGTAGTGAATGAAAAACTGATATTGAGTCGGAGAAGATTATGCTTTTTGAAATACGCTTACTTGCAATGTATTGCAAAGGAAGGTCTATTGCTCTAATTTCGGCTGAAAAAATTGACGTACCATCTGGCAAGCGAACTTTGTGTGTTTTCCACTTACGAAGGCTGCAGCAGCCTTTTCCTCATCTTTTGATCCATCGGTATATATTTTTGTATAATTTTCAAATTGTGAAAGGAGTTCATGGTAAGAGTTGTGGAAAATGAAAGGGTTTGTCTCCGATTTTGTTCCATCGTGTAACGTAAAAAGTACCCTTGGTTGCTGAAGTAGACACGGGGGTGTTTCGGAGATGTTTGCTTTCAGAATTTTTGAAAGATCGATACGGTTACTTTTGAGATATTGTGATATTCTAATGCCAAAGGTAGGTATGACATTTGGTTTATTGTCATATAAGGTTTTATATTTTGGTTCAAAAACTGCTGAAAAAGCTGGGTTCAGAGGGCTGGATCTTAATTTGGTAGCATATTGTGCGGAAAGTATTTCTCTACGTTGTGATAAGGGTGGTTCATCAGCTTCAACGAGTAGGCTTTCACACGGGGATGTTTTAAATGCTCCCAAGACAAGTCTTATTTCCTGATGATGGATGTGCTATAGACAATAGCAGGGCTGTGACTGTGTGGGAAGCTCACGATGATGAAGTGGATGCTATAGGAAGCACTAAGAATTATCAGATAAAGCTAACAAACAAGATCCAGAAGAATCGGATTATATACAAATAAGTTCCAAATGAAATGGAAGCACATTAGACCAACAAGGTCCATATGGACTATAACAGTAAAAACACACAATACCAACATGGTCCAGATGAAATGGAAGTACATTAGACCGACAGGGTCCAGAGAAGCAAACCAGCAAGGTCCAAATGAATCAAAAGTATGTTCGACTTACAAGTTCCAGATGAAATGGAAGAACATTATAACTACAAAGTCCAGATGAACTGGAAGTATGTTAGACCAACAAAGTCCAGATGAACTGGAAGTATGTTAAGCCAACAAAGTCCAGATGAACTGAAAGAATGTTAGACCAACAAAGTCTAGATGAATCAGAAGTATGTTAGACCAAGGGTTGGCAACCTATTTGACTTAGTATGCCACTTTCTTCCAAATTAATTACAAAATGAACAAGCCACCCGTAAGAGAGTAAAACTGTTAAAATCAAGATTTTTGGCTGCCCTTTGCATGCCAAACAAAACTTCTTGACCTGCCACCTTCTGGCAAGCGTGTTGTAGGTTGCCAACCCCTCCATTAGTCCAACATAGTCCTAAGGAAATGGAAGTACATTGGACAGGCAATTAAGATACCACAGATCAGTTTATCATATAATGAAGGCAGACAAAAAGAATTACAAAATAATGATGATGAAAGAGTAAAGGATCACTACATCAGTATATAAATTGATGCACCCCAATATTTTGTTTTGCTGATTAAGACAAAATTAAGGTTTGGTCCAACTACTTTAATGGCTAGATTACAACTCTCCCAAACAGGAAACACATATCAGTTTCTTATTCTAATGTTATAATAATACACAGGGTTTCAACTGAGTGTGAAGTCTGGAGCTGACCTTATGTGACCTGTAACTGTCACATCATTTGTAGCAACTGGATGGTCAAACCCATATGGAACACATGGTACTAATGGTATGACAAATGGGAACCAGCCTGGATATGGGTATAGAACACATGGTACTAATGGTATGACAAATGAGAACCAGCCTGGATATGGGTATAGAACACATGATACTAATGGTATGACAAATGGGAACCAGCCTGGATATGGGTGAACATAAAATGCAGTATATATGGGTTTGAGTGGCCGGAATTGGTTAATAATATAAGTTATATTTTAGGAAAAAGAATATTATGAGAGCTTATCCTAGTTGTAAGTGAAAAAATGCAGACATTGTTTTATTGATGGAGTTTCACTCCTTTAATAGTCTGGAGTTTGGAACACACATTATTAAAATTAGCACCCGACCCATTAGTGCAGAACTGTAAGCACATTTCAAACATATACAGCTCCAGAAAATGCTGCAGCTCATATCCTGTCCAGATGCTTCTAGTATGAGAATTGCCTTATTGACTTTAAACACATAATATTACTAATATTTTTGTTGCATATTTAAACATTATAATTTTTTTTAAAAACTACTGAAAACTGATTATTGGCTCAAGACTCATAGGTTTAGATTTTGACTCACTGATTTGAAGTGTCAAATGACTTGCATAAAGCCATCAGTAGATAAGACACTGCTAATACTGTGAACCAACTCACTCTAACTTAAGAATTCACTTTTGCATGATGTTTTCGTAAATTTACTTTTACTCCTGAATTCACTTTTACTGCATTCAATCACATGTATTCATATTGTAACAGACCTGAGGGCTCTAACGCTGTAACATGATGGATGGGGAGGAAGTTTTTTTTTAATATAATAAATTAAACAAATTGTTCATGTCACTGAAGATATCTATATTAAATCTTTCATGCTGTATGTCAAGTGCTGTCGCCAGTCATGTGGTAAAAAAAATGTTAGAGTCTTAACCTCGAACACCTTAATCAAACACATACATTCATGTTTTAGTCATATTTCTGTTATTAAGCATCTTATCACAACTTCAAGTTCAAAAATAAAAAAGAACCTGACTTTGAGCATATCTTTAAATTTATATTTACATTTACATATGTTACCCTCCCATCTGTTACAATATCTTCTCTTGTATTCATGACTTTGCTTTCCCTTATAAATTCGCTTTTAACCCTTTCATCACTAAGTAACTTTGTAGGCATAGAGTCCTCAACACTAAGTAACTTTGGAGTTGTAAAGCAAAATGACTTGTGGACTTTGAAACAACATAACTTTGCCAATGTTAAAGATATCTGGCTGGATTAGGTGTCAAAATCAAGGTTAAAAATCAAATTTTATGACTAATTCAATAAAATGTGCATATCTATTACAACTGTTAAAATGCAGGTACAAACAGGTAACAACAGGTAAAATACAATTATTTTATTACCTCTTAAAAAACTTAGAATGTTCTCAAAACTTGTTCAATTGACCCTAGATGTACTAGTGAATAATCACAGTAGCAACACAAGTCTTTCTTTCATGGTGTCCATAATATATAAAATTCTGTAAAATGAACCAAAATGATCTCCAAGGTGAGATCTGTCCACACACGTAAGTGACCTATATCGCCTCTGCCACGGTTGATCATTGCATTGAAGTTCGTTAAACGGACAATTTTTCCGAACACTTCATCTGAATAGAATATTTGAAAATAATCTGAAGCTTTCCTTGAGCCATCTAACTCTCGGGTGTGCCCAACTCTGTCAGAAAACTGAAATAAATCTCTTTGGTTTTTGGGCTTCGTCCAAAAAAAAAAACCACGTGGAGCATACAATTCCTCTGGTTCAAACCTTCAAAGTCATTTTCATCGTCATCACTGTCACCCACAAGTGCATTCCATTGTCTCTCCATACATCTTCTCTCATTGTCAAACAAATTTATCAGGTCAGAATTATTTAAATCCTTCGAAAACTCTCCTCTAAAAATCCTTCAAATGCCGCCATTTTGGATACAAATTTCAGCATTCAGAAAACACGTTAATAGTTCCTACTTTGTTCGTTATTTCTAATTGTATACAAGCTAAACTCACGAGATAATCCAAATATAACATCTACATTACCAGATGGAAGTTATTAGAGGTACCCCGAAAGATATTTAGTCGGGTACTATAATGTTAAAAAGGAACACTGCCCTAGACCGAAAACTCGGTCCATAGTGTTGTTGAAGTAAATTCTCCTGACCGTATATGCGGTCTGCCGTGATAAAAGGGTTAATGTGTTTATTTATTCATAATTCATCTATATTCTTGAATTTGCTTTTACACATGAATTCAGTTTATGTGGCTTTGGTACAAATTAATAATTTTTAATATCAAATATAATTTGCTATAAATGTCAAAACTGTCAGTAGTATATTCATGAATACAAGTACCAATACAAATTTAATGTAATATGTAATAAAAGTAATACAAAATAAAATGTTGCATCTAGGTTTTCCTCAGTTTTGGAGTTGGTCAAGTGGCTCAAGATCTTTCAGAAACAAGCCTTTGTAGCAAAATGTTTCTTTGATAATGATTACCCACCTTAAAACTATCTCACAAATCCAGTCCTCCCAGATTCATACGTTTTAGCTAAAAAGCTAGAAATCATCTACCTAATTAGGTGACTGTTAAGAGTTATTTCCCCATAACACCATGACTGGTGCCAAATCCCGTGAAATCATGTTATTACTTCCACTTGTGCAGAGTAGCAGGCTCTCTATAAACATAAAGGCCTTACATGAATAATGTATTTGAGGATGTGGGCATCTATGCATTAGCATAATAAATGCCAGTGAATTTACACAGCAAAACTGTCTTGTGAATACCATGACAAAACCGTAGAAATAGTATCATCATTCCATTGTATATGTGAACACATGGCACTTCTTTAATTAATACAGTATTTTTCTCTATTTAGCAACAATGGACAGATCAGCATCATTTGTACAATTCTGAATGCCCTCTCTGCCTAAATGATATCAAATTTGATAAAATCCTGAAGCATATTTTTGATGAAAAATTTAATAACAATGGCCATATCTGATGGTGAATTGTCATCATTTTTAAAAATAATAAATGTTAAATATTAAATTATAAATATAAAATATTAAATTTTAAAGTCAGGATGCTTTTTGTCAAGTTTGATCAAATTCTATTCTGCAGGTCTGGAGAAGCTGGTTTAAGAACAGCCACCATATCTGATGACAAATTAGTAACATCTGAAGAAACTAAAATTGTCTTCATGCCAGGATACTTTTAGGTCAAAGTTTAATCAAATCATGGTCTGTTGTAACAAAGAAGAAAATTTAAATACTGTTCTAACTTGTATAATAATGGCATGTCTGTGTTGGTGGCCATATTGGAAGAAGGACTGATATCATTTGTACAAAATCTGAAAGATCTTCCAATTAGTATGCTGTTGAATGTGACTAAATTTTATTGCTTACAAGCTGTTTCAAGTTTTTCTTTTTAATACTATTTTGAATGTAAGAGTATAACTATTTACTTTCGAGGCAATCTACACACTAGGAAAAGACTTTTGGTGAAAACTGCTGATTTCAGTGAATTAATGGCAATGTTTTGTCATTTTGGCATCCATATTTGATATCAGATAACACCATTTTCATTTAGGGCCACCCAGATGTTACTATTTGCCTTCTTTTGAAAACCCTAGGTTAATATGATTTCCACCGAAGACAAGATTTCAAGATAGATGTCATGATGGTATACGGTATATTCTCAACTTTTTTGAGGTCCAACAAGATATGAGAAGTAAGATCTAAAGTACAAAATACAACCGAGAATTCATTTCTTATAAAAGATTTCTCAGCAGTCAAGGTTACTTGGAAATATTACTGATTGATTACAAAAAATGAAGGATCCAACAGTAATTACCTTTTAGCCAACTAATGATATTTGTACATGTAATAATAACATGTACTAATGTAGTAATGTAATGTATTAATAAAAGGTAATAAAAAATGTAATAAAGAATGAAAAAAACTGATGTAGAAGAATATAAATGATTAACGGTATGATTTAGTTGCAAAGTGATATACAAACTATTTCTCTAAATCCTAATTTCTAACTTGTGTAGTCCTGGAAATTTCAATATTTAATTACATCAATAACACAGAGTTCAAACACTGAATTCATGGATAAGTGTATGTAGTAAATCTTTTTATAACACTTCCAATAATAAAGAGCGAAGCAAGAGATTCAGAGCACTGAGACAGTAGACATAAAGAAATGCTGGTGGCGCTCTACAGTTTCGTATTTAGCATAGGGTAAGAATTTTAAAGAAAAAGAGTTTCCCTGGGTTTCCTCACTAGTTATACTGGCTATTTAAAAGAGACTTTGTATAACTTAGGTATTGTTCAAAGAACCTTTAATTCCCTTTATTTAGATGTATGATTGATGGGTGTAATATGGGTTAGAGAGTATACAGCTTGGCCTTACTCTAGATATGCCAACATTCTCTCCACTATGCATGTTTAAAATGCAAACAACTTCACCTTACATACATCACTCTCTCAAAAGTACATAATAACTGGTGAGCACCACCATAAAGAGTATATAGGTATTATTATTGTATGATTTAATTTTGATTTTGTGGCTGAAATATTTATGTTGCAAGCATCAAAACATTCCTTTGTAATAATTGTTCTGTATTTCCCCCTCGGAACAGCTTTTATTAGAGTCAGAGTCTCAAATAGGTACAGTCCCCCCCTTCTTATGATAAAAAGTGAACTATTTTAAAAATGCACATTGCATTTGTCAACTTAGCAACCAGTGTTATGCTGATAGACAGGAACATGAAACTAGCCATATTTATTCCTGAGATGTCAACAATAAAATTTACAGTTCGAAAAGGGATATAACAGGTGAGGTTCATAAAGGTCAAAGGGTAAAATATTACCTAATTCTTTGATATGTAAGAAAGCAAATTTGCTTTATCATTTATTTTTTGATTTCATTGCAAATAAATGAAAAGAAACATTTTCACTATGTATTTCTTTTACCTAATTCAACAGTTTTCAATTTAAGTTGACTTTATTCCTATATTCTAAGACTTCTAATTTCCCCATAATGAAGATCACTACCCACCCAAACATGCCTCATGGCAAATTATGTATGCTAGAGCAAAAATAAGCATAATTAGCTTATTTTCATGAATAAAATCAATGTTTATGTACCATTTTACTCAGAACATCATACATAATAATATGAAAATAAGAAAAATAATTGCATAAATGTTTATATTTGTTTTTAAGGTGGCGCTCTACAGTTTTGTATTTAGCATAGGGTTAAAATTTTAAAGAAAAAGAGCTTCCCCGGGTTTCCTCACTAGTTATACTGGCTATTTAAAAGAGACTTTGTACATCTTAGGTATTGTTCAAAGAACCTTTATTTCCTTTATTTTGATGTATGATTGATGGGTGTAATATGGGTTAGAGAGTATACAGCTTGGCCTTACTCCAGATGTGCACCTTTCAAAAAAGTGCTAGCTCTACTTGCTCATTTTCACTTCTCGAACTTCAGAGGTAAATTGTAAAAAAAAGAGCAGATAACTTTTTTTTACATTCTATGTATTTGGTAATTCATTCATTTCACTTTTAGAAGCTGGTATTGTCTAGTTTGGCAAAATTCATTTTCCATATTTTACAGGGTTCCTGCAGACTTAACAAAAACAAATTCCATGACTTTTCCAAACCTTTTCCAGGGCCATTTCATAAAACTCAATGACCACGCTATCTTGCATTGTCAAGTAAATAAACATAAAGAATGACATCTTTCAATCTAAAATAACAAATAAGTTAACCCTTTCATCACGGCAAACCGCATATGCGGTCCAAGGGAAGTAGCCCGTCAACACTATGGACCGAGTTTTCGGTCTGGGGCAGTGTTCTTTGTTAACGTTATAGTACCCGACTAGATATCTTCGGAATACCTCAAATAACTTCCATCTGGTAATGTAGATGTTATATTTGGATTATCTCGTGAGTTTAGCTTGTATACAACTAGAAATAACGAACAAAGTAGGAACTTTTAACGTGGTTTCCGAATGCTGAAATTTGTATCCAAAATGGCGGCGTTTGAAGGATTTTTTTTTTAGAGGCGAGTTTTCGGAAGATTTAAATAATTTTGACCTGATAAATTTGTTTGACAATGAGGGAAGACGTATGGAGAGACAATGGAATGCACTTGTGGGTGACAGTGATGACATTGAAGATGACTTTGAAGGTTTTGAACCAGACGAATTGTACGCTCCACGTGGTTTTTTTTTTGGACGAAGCCCGAAAACCAAAGAGATTTGTTTCAGTTTTCTGACAGAGTTGGGCACACCCGAGAGTTATATGGCTCCAGGAAGCTTCGGATTATTTTCAAATATTCTATTCAGATGAAGTTTTTGGAAAAATTGTCCGTTTAACGAACTTCAATGCGACGATCAAACGTGGCAGAGGCGATATAGGTCACTTAGGTGTGTGGACAGATCTCACCTTGGAGATCATTTTGGTTAATTTTATAGAATTTTATATATTATGGACACCATGAAAGAAAGACTTGTGTTGCTACTATGATTATTCACTAGTACATCTAGGGTCAATTGAACAAGTTTTGAGAACATTCTAAGTTTTCTAAGAGGTAATAAAATAATTGTATTTTACCTGTTGTTACCTGTTTGTACCTGCATTTTAACAGTTGTAATATATATGCACATTTTATTGAATTAGTCATAAAGTTTGATTTTTTACCTTGATTTTGACACCTAATCTAGCCAGATATCTTTAACATTGGCAAAGTTATGTTGTTTCAAAGTCCACAAGTCATTTTGCTTTACAACTCCAAAGTTACTTAGTGTTGAGGACTCTATGCCTACAAATCACTTAGTGATGAAAGGGTTAATATGTACATTTTCAATTTACCTGGATTAGCAAACTTTGACTTTATGTTGTATTCATGTCATAATCCAATGATCAATGTAATCTTTGTATGTGTTCCTATTTACAATATTAACAAAGCACATTTCTTTCCAGTTGCTTTCTTTTATTCAGTGAAATACACTGGAAATCATGTGATACTTCCATGAAGGGAATTTACTCTTGTTATATGAATTGAAACCGTTTATCGATTGTAATTTTACCATTTTATTTAATCGGTTCACAGTGCTCTATGAAATTTGAAGTAATTAATTTCTTTAACTACACTGTCACAAATTCCATGCCTTTTCCAAAACTTTGCAAGGTTTTGACAAATTCCATAGCTTTTCAAGGCCCTTGAAATTTATTTTTTAAATTCCAAAACTTTTCCAGGATTCCATGACCTGCTGGAACCCTGATTTTAATAGCTGCCAAGAATAGTATAATTTAGATAAATTCAGGTTGATTTTTGGAGCACAAGGGAGCAGACCTTTTAGTCAGCAGTGTTCTAAGATCATTTAAAATTTCCAAAAGTACAATATACAAAGAAATTTCAGCCACATTACATGAAAGTAGTATATAGATATGCCAACGTTCCCTCCACTATGCATGTTTAAAATGCAAACAACTTCACCTTACATACATCATTCTTTCAAAAGTACATAATAACTGGTGAGCGCCACCTAAAGAAATGCTGATAATCCGTACTTCAACCATTTCATAAGATTGATGACTCTTAAGACATATACTGCATGAAATTACAAATAAAAGCATTCAGGAAATAAATAGAGAAAATAATTAACATACTGTACCTCTTCTGTTTTGCTTTAGTAACTGAGGACTGATTGGGAACAAAAGGGCTTGAGGATCTATCATTGTCAACAGCGGGCAAAGTTTCCGACAGAAGGCTGGAAATTTGATTCATTCTGTTCTGTGAGTTATCCTCACCAATCTGTTCAGACTCTTTACCACTAAAACTCATATTTGATGTATCTTCATTTTCATTTTTGTTATCATCTTCACTGTCCTCATTGTCAGTGATGATATCTGCATTATTTGTCTCTTCATCTTTTGAAGCAATGGAGGCATCTTTATCTCTGCATTTGTTATTCACATTGTTTACTACATTCCTTGAATTTATCTTTGTGGAATTTATGTCACTTATGTCTTTAGATTTTTCTTTGTCATCCTCCTCCTCCTCCTCTTCTGCTTCCTCATCACTTTCACTATTATACAACCTCTCAGAATTTGTATCACTGCAAGGGACTTTCTCAAACTGAAATATACATTATAAATTTTTAACTTGAGGCTCATAATACTTGCTATACAAAAGCAATTTTAATCTTAACCGATCTATTGATAATGGATATATACAAAACAGTAAAATGATTAAAATTTATGTTGAACATAACAATTCTATCTAAATTTTCAAGGCAGGTATATTCGCATGGAACCATTTAGGAATCATGTTATATTTATAGCACACTGCACTCTGTGGTTTTGTCAAGTGTATAGAGCGATAGATGCTATGAGGTAAAGGGGCAGAAGGTTTTCTTTGAAAAGCAATAATGGCTAATTGCGTTTCAAATTTCCAACACAATACATCTTGGACAACTCACTATTGAAGTCCAAATAATAAAATGCAAAAAGACACATGTCCAGATCAGCAGATACTCTACTAAGAAATGGTATTTTAACACTAAATATGTGATTTGTGTTATTTAGATATTTTAACAAAGCTATTTTTTAAAAAATTTTCAGTCATATCACTACGATGACTGCTGCACTGTAACAGTTTATAGTGATGTCTGGCACTGGGGAATCATGCCGCAGACATGTGGCATGATGTCCCACCTGGTCATATTATCCTGACACCAGGCTAAACAGTCTTAACACTAACCTTTTAACCCATTAACCCCAGGAAATTTTTGTCGTTTTCGCCTGAAATGCGAGTAGGAAATCCATTTTGGGAGATATTTCTGAAGACATCCTAATACATTGACTTCCAAGACATTTTCGTTGACTTAATGAATATTTGTGTTAGAAACATCAATTTTCATTGGCTCTTTCACCTGAGCATGAGGAGAAGGCTTAAAAATGGACTTGTATTTTTTTTGTTTAATGGACCCATCTTATCCTACTTTTTGCAAAGGTTCATCTGTCTGTGTGCAATTCTGACGGGTCAGTCTTAGATCTGAGGTCAAAAGGTCTAAAATCCGGACACAAAACTGGATCACAACCTCAGACGAATTTCGGCTGGAAAAAACTAGAGTAAAAAAGTGATGTTTTTCCCTCTGTATTTTGTAGTGCAACTAGAACATCCATATTATTTAGTATCATTGTAAAGCTACATCTGTCTACCTTTCTATAATACCACTCACTTTAGTGTGTCGCACATGACCTTAACGCAACAGAGCTCAGAAGTAGGCTACCACCAACTTCCTGTAAACGCAATGCTAGGGGTAAATGAGTTAATGCTCAGCACCAAGAGGCAGCTAATACTAAATATGAATGAACTTAAAGAAAATAATAGTTTACATCCTACCCATCAAGGAATACCACTATCTGATATGTACACCAAAAGAATGGTGCTGAACTTAGTATTAATTACAAGAACAGACTTTGGAACAAGACTTTGTTCTGTCATTTTATAAAGTCTGCTGGAGAGAAAAAGTTAGGGATAGTCTGGGAATTCCAGTAAATTCCAATTCATTCTTGTTAACATGAATACAGACGATACTATATGGGAGCAAGTTCTAGTGTATACAAGACACCTTTAACAATTGAAAAATGAATCCCTTGAGGAAACAAATGCTGTATCTTATTTCTTTTGTTCTTTCTACTCCTAAAAGAGTGTACACACAGCAAGTAATTTATAAAAATTTTGGACAAGTGAAAAGATACATGGGACATTAGTCTGGACAAATTGATGAAAAAGAAAATGATCAGCCCTATGGCTATGTGGGTCTCCTGCTTATAAGTCCAACCTTTCTTCTGCCTTAAAAGATGGGTAGCAAATCTAGAGGTTGTGTGTTGTTGCTGTAGGATTTAACTCCTTTTTTTCCAGCGCAAGATAGGCTATAATAAATGGCAGTCAGTATAAATGGTAGAGGAAGAACCCTGGAAAACCCCAGAAAGAACCACCAACCTGCGAAAAGCCACCTGCAAGCTTTCTCACATATCCACACTGGCCAAGCCCACGACCCTAACCCACAGGGGTTAAGATGGCAGTAATTCATAAAGGTGAGCGCTTTAGACCACTTGGGGCCCCCAGATTTGGTGTGAGAAGCATAACAAATTTTTAAATATTTTATATTTTCATTTACAAATCACAAAGATGTTATCAGGTTATGGGCATACTATGAAAATACTAAGATCAATGTTACTAAAAAAAAATTATAAACTATCATCAATTCTGGTGCAAAACCAACATATCAGAACAGCTGGCACAAACACCTGGCTGCATCTCAGAGATCTTGGAAACGCTTAATTACGCGTTTTTGGATGCAAACTTTTGACGATGCATAAAAATTGCTGACACGGGAGTCATCCATATACACATTTTTGTTGCAAGAAGGAAACTTTTGCGGCAAAATAAATATGTTCTAATCACTATGAAAACTGAAGCAATGCTTTTATTTTAGTTTTAGTTTGTTGCTGACAACTTTGATCAAAGCTCGCCGGCTTGTATTGATGAAGGTGCATGTGTCATTGAAGGCGTTGCTAAAGGCTCCCTTTGACAAACAAAACAAGCAACCATTTGCAGCAACATTAAATGAATTGTAGAACATTGACACAATTTTTAAAAAATTTCCTTAGTATATATCGGTGCTTCAGAGGTAATCAGTTTTCATTGAAATTGCAGTAAAACTTTTATCCTGGTGTTTTTTTTTTTAAATTTTAAAAATTACTGTCGTGTGGTCGACTGTCATTTCACGTTTTGTCGATTACAGCTATATAGTCTGTTGCATGGCTAGTTTGAGTATATTACCAGCATACAGTATCAAGGCCAGATATTAGCATAATCGGATTATGACATAACAATTAACTGTTTGGGTGGTTTGTCAATATGAAATAAGGATTTATTTATGTAACAATTGATTCCATTGCATTTTTAGATCCAAGTTTGCGGTTTCCTGTCATGGTGCCTTTGAATTTCTTCACTCCAAGCTCAAGACAAACGTTTTTATCAGCCAAGATTGTTGTAGCCAAAAATATGGCCAGAAGGTATATTTTTGTCGCCAATATGTAAAACATATTTGCAATTTGCGACATTAGCAAAGCCCAGTGCAATCACTGTTATTGATTTCATTTCCAGTTGTTGCCGTATAAATATTGCCAGAGAACTCAAAATCAAGAGACAAGGACAAAATGCTGTTTGCAAATTTATACAAGTGTTTTGTAGTTAAACGGAAAAATGATGAAGATTTAAATGAGATTCAGAACTGTGTTAAAGTTGCTATAACTTATAGTTCGGATCCGACTGTAGCCAAGTGTAAGATAGTACATGATTTCTGGCTTAGTTTGGACTGCAACTTTTGCTGGTGGGACTCCTATTTTTACCAAATTAGGATTACTGGACTTTTCTTTTTATAATCCTAGCGAGACCTCTGTAACTATACCTGTAGGTCCATTATTCCATTCTTTCACTCACTAAATTTGAATGCATACTTACAATTCTCAATTGAGATTCTTAAAGCATCTTGCATTTTCTGCAACAACCTGTTCAGCCACTGAGAATCTCAAGTTACCACACAAGATATTCCATGTCTACAAAGGCTGTGAGTTTGTCATGTGATCGATATTTAGGTGCCCCGGTGGCAGTATGGTCTAAAGCACTTTCCTTTACCAATCACTGCCATCTCACCTCTGTCCATGTATATATGGGCATGTGAGAAAAGCTTCCCATAGGTCAGAAGCTCTACTTGTTTTTTTCCCCCCAGTTCTTTCTTGAATGCATTATACTGGCTGCTACATATAGCATGACATGCTGAAAATGGTGTTATGTCTATAACATTTTATCATTACATTCATAATCTATGTGAGAAAAGTCACAAAGGTTATCTTACCATTTCCAGTGGTCTCAGAAATCCCCCAGATGTTATAATTATAAGAACAAAAGAACATGATGCAATAAAAGCTGGGTGGCAAGTTCAAAGACTTTGACTAGCTGCTGAGTGGTGGGAAAATGTACATATTTACAATGACATAATTCAGAGGCAGAAAGACCCTGAGATGTACATGAAGTCATTATAAGAGTACAGTACATAAAAATGAAAAAATCTTTTGTTTTCATCATTGTTTGTTTCCTATTGTGACTGAATAAGTTGTTTGTCCTTGAAAGCAAGACACGTCGATCCTAAGACAAAATGCTATTTGCATTCAAATAGAAGGGGTACTTTTATTTTTTAACTTTGTTTTAGGGTTGAACTGCAAACTGACAAAGACTGTAATTAGATTCAGAAGAGAGTTTAAGTGTTTGCTAGAACTGATAGTTATCATGGAACAGTAGCCAAGTGGAAGAAATTGTGTGATGTCTGGCTTAGCATTTATGAATAAGGTTTTTCCATGAATTGACAAAATTCAATGAGACTATTTTTACCAAAATTCTCCTGGTAGGACTACTATTTTACCAAAATAGGAGTCCTGGACTCCTAGTTTTAAAATTCTACAGAGACCTATGATTTGACTATCTGATGATTGGATGTCACGCTGGCTCTAACTGAGCAATACCTTGCTTCTCATTAGCTAGTTTCATCCTGATATCAGTGCTGATAATATCCAGTAATCATCAACGTGAAAAAAAATCTAACATCTAAGGAACATAACAACAGAAGCAAGGTATTGCTCGGCTAGAGCCACCCTTCTGATCTCCTTACAATCAAATGTTTAATTTGCGTTTAACCCCAAAATACTTATCCAAGTTTGCAAAATGCATTTTGTCTAAGTCTTGAAATGTCTTTATTTCTAGGTTACATGCACTATTTAATACTATCATGAAAGGTAAAGTTGTTCATTTCATATACTCTTATAACAACTATAAGTACATCTCTGTTTTTCTGCTAGTGAATGCTGTCATTACAAATAAATTTCTATTTCAGGTCTTTAAACTTGCTGCTAAACTATTGCATCACGACTCTTACTATGACGACATCTGGGGGTCTTTCAGCCACTGAATTCTATCACTGTAAATATTAGCACAGCTTTTCAATACATTTTTCCACCAAATGGTTGGAGGATGGCAAGTCTTTGAATTTGCCACCAAGAAATTACATCCATAAGAAGGACTCCCGGGCAAGCAATTTCATGTGTTCCAGAAAGAAAAAAAAAACCTGCATCCAAATATGCATGTTTAAGTGATTCTGAGACCTCTTTCAAGTTGCTTTGTGTCAAATTCTGTTGAACAGCAGACATACTGTATGGTCAGTTAGAATCATGAACTGGATGCTATCAGATTTTGTCAAAAGTTTGTTGAAACGATTCTGAGATGCTTTAAGATTTTCTTATTTTTATTTAATAGTGGCCATTATCTAAAGGCGGAACAGCATCTCTCTGTAAAAATTAAAAAGTTCTTCAGGTCATAATGTTCTCTGCCAAATTTGATTGAATTGGTCCAGTGCTTATTGAGAAGTTTAAAGTAGCAAATGTTAATGGACAATAAATGATGCATACCACAAACAGTGATGTACCAAAAGCTTACCTGGTACTCCAACCAGGTGAACAAAAACTCAACATGACTGACAACGTTTATTCACATCATTTGGTAGGTATAAAAACATTACCTCCTGCACTGAAATGTCAAATCATACATACCACAAACTGGAATTCGGAGGAAGATTGTGAGGCATACTGCCCTGGTTTTATCTTATATCCATTTGTGTGCCCAAATGTGATCTTGTCTCCTTCCTCCAATATGTGTATGCCATCCATCTGTAAAGTTTCAACATAAGTGAAATATAAAGTGAATATAACTGGTAGCTATTCAATTAATATTCTGCAATGAAGCAATACTTCTTATTAGGTTAGATACTAAATTAGTTTGCATATGAGACAAAATTAAGTCAATAATCTAAATGTTGTGGTAATTTAAGCAAATTTTTATTTCTTTACAGTGGACATTGAAAGAAAATGCAATAAACAAAACTGATATCATAAATCTAGTAACCATTCTAGAAAATTGGCAGCTAGTGGCTACCACTACCATAGTCAATGTTGTCACCTGTATTCACAGCTGAGTAAATTTTAGTTTGATCCACTCATCCCAAACAAGTGACTTAAGAAACAATCCCTTGTCCTGCAGAATGTATACCTGTCAATGATCTGATGTTTTGAGAACAGAGCTGACATATTTTAGTTGCTTTTTAATATTCACATGTTCTGATGTCTAAAGAATTACTCTTAAAATTACTGACAAAATTTCTCTGTCCCCAACTGCTTGAAAATTGTTTTTGAGGCGGGGATACATACTGCCACAGACTACAGCTTTACCATCTGGGGAAACCTAAGAAATTAGAACCTATACTTCATTTTCTGAACAGCATGTCTATACAGACTATGAACCAAGACATTTTCTATAATATATGAACTGAATACATTTTCAAAAATTTGAGGGAATATTTCTGAATTCTGTAAAGTTGTATACATGGTCAAAACAACATTTCTCAATTTTTTTACTCAAATCTTTCTCAAATGCCTCCATCCACATAATGTAATCTCAAGCTTCCTTTAATACAACCAACAAACGTCGAGTTGATCTGCACATATCTGATATTCAGTTTTACTGTTTCTAACTCTTTAAATATAGCTTTATCAGGAAAAGCAAGTATTACCACACTCATGAGTTCTGGTAAAACAAGTATTACCACATGAGTTCTGGTAAAGCAAGTATTACCACACTCATGATTTCTTGCAAAGCAAGTATAACCACACTCATAAGTTCTGACAAAGCAAATATTACCACACGCAGGAGTTCTGGTAAAGCAAGTATTACCACACTGATAAGTTCAGGTAAGGCAAGTATTACCACACGAGTTCTGGTAAAGCAAGTATTACCATACCCTTGAGTTCTGGTAAAGAATGTAAAACCACACTCATGAGTTCAGGTAAAATAAATATTACTACACCTGTGATCCTGTTAAAGCAAGTATTAACCACAGACTTGCTGACCCTTTCCTATCTCCATCAGCAGTCCAAAAGTAGTCTGTCCGTAGTATTCAACAGCTGTCAGTACTATAGCTATAAAGCTAACAATTTAACAATTAAAAATACTTCATCCAGAAATAAATTTATTGTCTTCAATTACAATATGCATAATTATGTTTATTTCACCAAGAAAAAAAAATACCTTTTCCTAAAACCAGTATAACTACATTTTCTAGCTATATTCTTAAATAGTTAACCTTTCCTACTGCAAATGCTTGTGTCTGGCAACATTTTCTTTACATCCAAGTTTAATGAATTTAGCTATTTTCAATGGCAAGTTCAAAAGCCGACTTATCAATTAGCTGGGACAATGCACATTTCCTTGCACTCAGCATGTCCTTTTATGTCACTTTTATAAATGGACAATTATCTATAAAGCTTTAGAAACTTATGGCTTGCACTAGACTTTTCGACTTCTCACAATTTTCTTTTGACACTAGACTGTTCCGCCATTATCAAAAACAACTGCCAAATGCTCTCTTCAACAATGCAGACAATTTACCAGTCTGTACAGAAACCATTCAATTAAGCACTTCTTTGACAATAATCAGATAATTTTTTAACAAAAAGAAACCTTAGAAATAGAACAAGACTTTAAGACATAAGTTTTAGCAGACTGGCCATTTTCGATAGTCTTGTCTAAGCAATCCACTGTATTTTTCAGGCTCATCCATACAAAATAAAGAGATACAGTAGGATAAACAGGTCTGTAACTACACCCTAGAGGTCAGGTAAAGCAAGTATTAACTAAAAAGTTAATATAAAGCAAGTCAACCCTTTCATCACTGCAGACCACAAAACCAGTCAGGGGGAACTAAATCCGTAAACACTATGGACTGACTTTTCGGTCTGGGGCAGTGTTCTTCTTTATAGTACCCGACTAAATAACTTTCGGGTACCTCTAATAATTTCCATCTTGTAATGTAGATGTTATATTTGGATGATTTTGTGAGTTTAGCTTGTATACAACTAGAAATATCAAACAAAGTAGGAACTTTTAACGTGTTTTCCGACTGTTGAAATTTGTATCCAAAATGGCGGCGTTTGAAGAAATTTCTGAGGAATTATCGCAGGATTTAAATAATTTCGACCTGGTAAATTTGGATGAAAATGAGAGAAGACGTATGGAGAGACAATGGAATGCACTTGTGGGTGACAGTGAAGACGATGAAGAGGACTTTGAAGGTTTTGAACCAGAGGAATTGTACGCTCCATGTGATTTTGTTTGGACGAAGTTGGAAAACCAAAGAGATAGATTTGTTTCAGTTTTCTGACAGAGTTGGGCTCACCCAAGTGTTAGATGGCTCCAGGAAAGCTTTTCAAATATTCTATTCAGATGAATTTTTTGGAAAAATTGTCCGTTTAACGAACTTCAATGCAACGATCAAACGTGGCAGAGGCGATATAGGTGTGTGGTCAGATCTCACCTTGGAGATCATTTTGATTCATTTTATAGAATTTTAAATATTATGGACACAATAAAAGAAAGACTTGTGTTGCTACTGTGATTATTCACTAGTACATCTAGGGTGAATTGAACAAATTTTGAGAACTTTCTAAGTTTTCTAATAGGTAATAAAATAATTACTTGTATTTTACATGTTGTGTTACATGTTTGTACCTGCATTTTAACAGTTGTAATAGATATGCACATTTTATTGAATTAGTCATAAAATTTGATTTTTAACCTTGATTTTGACACCTAATCCAGCCAGATATCTTTAACATTGACAAAGTTATGTTGTTTCAAAATCCACAAGTCATTTTGCTTTACAACTCCAAAGTTACTTAGTGTTGAGGACTCTATGCCTACAAAGTTACTTAGTGATGAAAGGGTTAAAAGTCTACACCTTGTCAGATTTTAATATGTACTTCAGCTAGATTAAATAAGCTGCGACCTGCCATAATCATTATATATAAGCAGTTGTCTTTTATCTGTAGTTTCCAACAAGACAAGTTTCATTGTACTAACAATGACTCTAGTACATTCACTAGCCTTCAGAACACTATTTTCTATGAGCTACTGTGTGTTTACTTCCACTGTAAGTATTACTGCATATAAAACTACATGAAATTATCCTCATCTGATAATAGACATATGTTGCCTTGTTACCTTGTTTCCTACTTGAATTACATCCAGGAACAAATATTCTGACAATACCCACAAAAAAAAAAAAAAAAAAGGAAAAAGTCTGCAAGATATATTACCCCACCGCCGGAAAATTGGTCAATGTTTAAAAAAACACAACAGATTTCCGACTAAACCTGGAATTTTCCATCTCTGTAAAAGGCAAGTCCTTAAACAGAAATACTGTTAACTTAACAAATCAAGTGTACCTCACATCCCAAATATATATATATATATATATATATATATATATATATATATATATATATATATATAGACACACACACACACAATTATGGCAAACCTTTTTTTTCTCGCATATTCAAATTTATAAATATAAAAAAGACCTACATAAACACAATCACAATAATCAGCAAGTAATAAATATCACTTTAGGCTACTTACTCGAACATCATTAACAAATGTTCCATTTAAACCCATATCATGGAACACAAACTTTATTTCCCCATTTTCTATCTCTCCCACAACCTCTGCATGCTTGCGGGAAATGAAATTCCTCAGATGGGCTGAATCAAGGTAGAAGTCATTCGTCTGACTTCTTCCAAACTTGGTGGTCCCAATTTTCAATCTGAAATGGAAAAGAAATCTGAGCACAAGTGGTCACATTAGAGAACCCCAGATGGCCATGTGGTCTAAAACAGTCAGCTTTACCCATCATTGCCATCTCACATGGGAAGGTTTAAGTCTAGGGCCTGGCCAGTGTGGCTTGTGAAAAAGCTGGCCAGTAGCTTTTAATGAGTCAGTGGTTCTTACTGGGGGGATTCCTGAATTCTTTCTACATAACCAGATACCAGGTATAAGCTATCATGTGCAGAAAAAAAGGCATTAAACCATAAACAGCAGCAAATTAACACTAGTGGTTGCATTACTTCTCAAAACTAGATCTATGTTTGTAAAACCACAGGAGTCTGTTTTATCAATAAAGTATGACAAAATCTCTGACAAGAAAAAGTCACCTTATGGGTACTATAAATTAAGACAAGGAGTGTAAGCGTGACCCCAACCATCCATTAAATTCAACTTTTGTAATGTGTCTTAAATCACTTTAAATTCACCAGACAGCAGAGCTACACATATTCATTTAGAATACTGTTAACATGCCAACATGTATCTCTCAGGCTGCCATCGTATGAATTGAATTGGGTGAATTAACCTTTATTTTCACCATTAAGGTCACAAAGTCTTTCCACACAACTCCAAGATGGAAATAGCTGATTCATGGGATCAATAACACTTTGAATGTAATTTCACAAAATAAATTGTTTAACATGCCTTTTATTTCAGATTGTATATAATTTTATATAAATTTTCTGAATGGAAATATCTAAAGTTAGGAAAGTAGAAATGATGGTTGATGATGTCATCAAATTTACAATTTAAAAAAAAAAAACGAGAAGGATGCTGGATGTGATAGTATTAAAAGATAACACAGACTCTGCTCCATGGCTGGTACAAGTATTTGAACCAAACACTTATTTAATACAAGGTAGACTCTGGTGAAATGGACTACTTCTGCCTGATGGTGTCATGTAGAAAGACTTTGTGAAAGTAATGGTGAAAAAAAATGTTAACTCATCAGATTAGATTCATGTGATAGTCATCTGAGACTTATGCATTGGCATGTTACTATATTTTGAATGTGCAGCTTTTCAGTAGACTGGCAATTGTGAAGCAATAAAAGATGCACAACACAAGCTGAATCGAGGGGGGTCAAACTTGTATTCTCCAGGTGTTAATTTATAGTACCATTAAGCTGATTTCGTGTTGTCAGAGATTTCATCATACTTTATTGATTCAACTTCAGACTCCTGCAGTAAAAGAGATGGAAAAAAAAAGCATTACGACTATGCTAAAAGCATGTCCACTGATATGATTAAGTTTTATGCACTTTTTAAATCCTGAATGCAATTCGTGTTTAAAATCAGTAGAAGAGTACAAACAAATGGAGGAGCCCCAAGTGGTATAGTGGTCTAAAGTGCTATCTTACCCCGGGCCGCACGATTCACCCAAAACCTGCCCAAAACCACCCAAAACCTGCCCAAATCCAGCACAAACATTATATAAATCAAATTAAACATGGCCAAATCCACAAGAAAACATGAGAAAGAGTATTATCTTGTTGAAAAAGATAAATTATACTGCGTTTCTTTACATTGGATGGAAATTACAAAAGGGAGGTAAATGTTACTGATTTGATCACCTATGCTGGTTATGAAGTCAAACGCGGATCCAGTCAATACGTTCCAAGTATAAACGGCATCACTGTGAATTAAATAACGGACCATCAGATTGCCATACATATTAACAAGGATGACAACAATAACATATGCATGAAATTATAAATAACTTTATGTGTATTTGTTATTGTCATTGTTAACAATTTGTTGTCGCTAATGCCTATAGCAGTATATTAAATTTCTTCTTGACATATTAAATATAAAAAAAAAATTGAAATCATGTAAATGATTCTTTATATCAGATTAATTTTTTTCTTTATACTTCAATGTCATTACATTTAAAAATAATATAGTCGTTGCTTAAAATTTAATGACAATGCTAAATCAGTTTTCTAAGCACATTAACATTTGTATGAGGCATATGCGAAGATCTGTAAATACATACATATAAATGTAAGGCAAACAATTGTCATCAAAATACAAAATATTTGGTACCGAACAATGGTCATTCAAAATACAAAATATTTGGTACTGAACAATGGTCATCAAAATACAAAATATTGGGTACCAAACAATGGTCATCAAAATACAAAATATTTGGTACCGAACAATGGTCATCAAAATACAAAATATTTGGTACCAAACAATGGTCATCAAAATACAAAATATTTGGTACCGAAAAATGGTTATCAAAATACAAAATATTTGGTACGAACAATGGTCATCAAAATACAAAATATTTGGTACCGAACAATGGTCATCAAAATACAAAATATTTGGTACCGAACAATGGTCATCAAAATACAAAATATTTGGTACCGAACAATGGTCATCAAAATACAAAATATTTGGTACCGAACAATGGTCATCAAAATACAAAATATTTGGTACGAACAATGGTCATCAAAATACAAAATATTTGGTACGAACAATGGTCATCAAAATACAAAATATTTGGTACCGAATAATGTTCATCAAAATACAAAATATTTGGTATCGAACAATGGTCATCAAAATACAAAATATTTGGTACGAACAATGGTCATTCAAAATACAAAATATTTGGTACCGAACAATGGTCATCAAAATACAAAATATTTGGTACCGAACAATGGTCATCAAAATACAAAATATTTGGTACCGAACAATGGTCATCAAAATACAAAATAGTTGGTACTGAACAATGGTCATTCAAAATACAAAATATTTGGTACTGAACAATGGTCATTCAAAATACAAAATATTTGGTACCGAACAATGGTCATTCAAAATACAAAATATTTGGTACCGAATAATGTTCATCAAAATACAAAATATTTGGTACCAAACAATGGTCATCAAAATACAAAATATTTGGTACGAACAATGGTCATTCAAAATACAAAATATTTGGTACCGAACAATGGTCATTCAAAATACAAAATATTTGGTACCGAACAATGGTCATTCAAAATACAAAATATTTGGTACCGAATAATGGTCATCAAAATACAAAATATTTGGTACCGAACAATGGTCATCAAAATACAAAATATTTTGTAAGATTCAAACTTTTTGAGTAAATATTGTCACAAAGCGGTGGTCCACGGAAGTTAGATTTTGGCACAAATCAAATTAGTGAGTAGAAAAACAGCAGGGTGTGCTGCAATGCATGAGAAAGGTGAGATTATTTTATAATTGATTTAATTGGTATGTATATATGCAAACTATTATTATAGTACATGCTTTGACAAAGCAGTGGTCCATGTAAGTAAACGAAGGCAGGCAAGGCAGAAGGCAGGCAAGGCAGGCGGTAAAAATCAAAGTAGTAAGTAAATAAAAGGTAGGATGTTCTAACATTAAAAAGACTGGTGAGATTATTTTGTAATTGATTTAGAAGGTGTGTGTGTGTGTATGTATATATATATATATATATATATATATATATATATATATATATATATATATATATATATATATATATATATATATATACATACATACATACATACATACATACATACATACACACACACACACATAGAGGGGTCAAGCTAGACTTAAAATGTAGGGAGAAGTCACTTCTCCTTTTGGTCAGAACAGGGAGAAGTGGAAGCTAAACTGGAAGATGTGAGACCAAAGCAAGAAATGTAAAATTTATATATAATATTTATGATAATGAATATATATATATATATATATATATATATATATATATATATATATATATATATATATATATATATATATATATATATAAGCATTATCTTATTTATGTGCTCCATTTCTCAGTATGCTTTTAATAGTTTTAGACAATGTCTTTTTTTCAAGTCTAAAAAAGTCATGTTTATTATCAACCTATTCTGTACATGTATACAAATTATTATATTCATACCCATTCTATTTATATTTGTAGTATGTGTGTGTTTGGAATTAGATACTCACAAATTGGCCATATGACTTAAAAGGCACAGCAGAAGCTATACATTGTAATTAATTTTAACTGAAATCAAGAACAATTTTAGAGTCCTGTAAATTCAAGTTGGTAAAAATGCTTAATAAAGTATCAATTAATTATTTTATTTTATTTTGTACATGATTTGTGTAAAATTGCAGTCAAGAAAGATTTATAGCATTTTTTTAAACAGTTCCTAATTTATGTACACCACTCCCTCGATAACTTGCGCACAACGGGGTCCAAAAACATTGACCGGGTTATAAGCGAGGGCACGAGTTATCGAGGGACCTATAACAAACAACAAAACAAAGAAAAAGGAATGACTTACACAGGCAAAAGGGGTGGGTGGGTTGGTTTGGCATGTTAGTGTTGAATACTCAATAATCATGCTATGATTAACTATGATTAAATATTTCTTCATAGCGGTGTACTTTGTTTACTTTTGTCATCATAAAGTAACATTAATTTCAGGATAACTTACAGGATATTGAGGAGATCATCAAAACAATAATCCACACTTTTTCCATTGGCTAAACACATGTATGATTTCGCACGTTGTGTACTACGTCACAAATGATTGTGTTAAATTGGATAAATTCTTGTTTGATCCAAAGTAGATTTTTTATACACAATATCGACACCCATTTAAAAAAACCCAACACAATGTCGATCTAACGACAGGTTGATTTGATTGCGGTAGAAGTAAAATGATTTTTTTTATTACAAGGGTTACCCATTACCGACATCAATTTAATGGGTCTACAAATTTAAAAAAACGTAAATTAGAACATGATAATACTTGCAGTTTGTGACACGTTTAACAAATATCACTTCACATTTTCAAAACATCTGCTCATTTTTTTTTTTACTCTTTGATTTCTCTGCCGCCTATGTGTATTTGTTCAAGGGTGATTTTTCTCTCTGAGCTGGTTTGGATAATGAGATGTGGCTTCCTGATCCGCTAAGGGTATTTCTCCCAACAATGAATTTTTTTAATTCTATGTCGGTGCTGGGATCTCCAAAAGTGATAAAAATATTTTAAATATATTACATAAAAATGTGAAACCATTTTTGACTGGTCAAATAATATGAATTTCGTAAACGGTAATGACCTCAAGAACTTATGCTGCTATCGGCATGCTGACTTTGATTTTTTTTTTTTATTGTACTTCCGTTGCTTGATAAGATACTAAAGACATATTCAAAGTGATAAAACAACACAGGTGACTCTTAAAATTGATTTTTGTTTAATGCAACAAACACTTCCCAGAGTTGTTGATCAAAACAAAGCCGGCATTTATTTAGGTTCTCACAGTATTCACAGGTTTTGATGTGACGGATGATTGACTATTTTCATGTTTTCATAGAAGAGAATATGTTGCAATTCTAGTGTTTACGCTGAAGCGAAATTAAGGATTAGAATGTGAATTTCACCTAGCAAGACATTTAAGTGGTGTTTATTTTATTATCTGTTGCCACCTCTTAGCATAATATTTTGTTGATCCTATTTCGCCAGACTAATTATTTACAGAGTACACCACTCCCTCGATAACTCGCAGACATTGGGGTCCAAAAACATCGACCGCGATATAAGCGAGGGCGCGAGTTATTGAGGGACCTATAACAAACAACAAATATAACAATGGGATCGACACACAGAAAAAGGGTGGTGGGGTGGCTTGGCATGTTGAATACTCAATTAATAATCGCGCTAAGATTAACAGTGGATAAATATCTTTTCATATCGGTGTACTTTGTTTAGTTTTTCCTCACAGAGTAACATTAAAATCAGGATAACTAACAGTATATTGAGGAAACATTATTCCTCCTGTTTTCCGTTTGCTTATCACATGTACTTCACACGTTGTGTATTACGTCACTTATTTTTGTGGTAAATGGTATACATTCTAATTTTATCGTTTGATCCAAATTAGATGGGTATTTTTCAAATACAAAAGATCGACACTTCGAAAAAACAACGTCGATCGAACGATGTGTTGATTTTTATTGCGGTAGAAGTAAAATGGAAGAAAAACAAATTTACAAGGTTTAACCATTACCAACATGAATTTAATGGGTCTAAAAATTTAAAACGACAAATTAGAACACGATAACACTTGCGGTTTGTGACACGTTTGAGAAATATCACTTCACATTTTGAAAAAATGCAAATTTCACAATATGGATTCTATTTTTACAGGCAATACCATATTTTCCGCCCTATAAGTCGCTCCTATGTATAAGTCGCTCCTCCGCACTTACCATAATCATGTCTTTGATACCGTAGGCCATTGTATGCGACTTGGTAATTTCCAACTTCGTGTAAGAAATATTATACAATTGTTTAAGAGATATTTAAAAGTCAGTATTACAAAAAACTTTGACTTTGCCTTGAGTCGTATTTGAATTGTTGAAAGTCCATGACCTGCAGCACCCTGTTCCACAATCCATTTTCATAGATTCTCCTGGAGAACTGGCCAACTTGCTATTGCCACTACAATTTCCCTTTTTGGTTTGTTTTTTTTTTTTTGTTGACCTTAACTTGTCTTCTTTTTTACGCCAGTCACGCACAATCTCCTCGCTAACGCTGAATTTTCTTTCTGCTGCACGATTTCCGTTTTCTTTCGCAAATGCTACGATGTTTAACTTAAATTCTGCATATTTTTTCTAGTTGTTGGTGCCATGATAAATGTCACGAATTTAATTTAAAACAAAAATTATTGACTTACGCTAATATAACAATTTTAAATCATACAACGTTATTGTGAAACTATATTTTATTAATGCTCCATTGTATGAACGGTACGTATTTATATATCGGTCATTTCCACAACCCAAGCGAACTTCAATGGCACTTTATACGCTACAGTGATTTTAATACATTAACGAAGACGTTGCGAATTCACCTAACAATTAAAACTGTTCACCAGCCTTCCAGTTTTTTTTGTTTTTTTTTATTAATTAATTATTGAAGTTCTCTCCATGAAGCCAGTCTTGGCTTAATCCAGAGTTTAGAACTAGAGCAATCATCAGAGGAAATATTCCTGCTATTTTTTTTTTATAACAGCCATTGCGAAACCAACCGAAAAAATGATTTTGTGTTTTTTTAAACTAATATTAAAGTAAATTATGAAGCGCTAACAGAGGTCTCGGAAATGCTTTACAGTGACATAATTCGTGGTTTAAAATAACCAAATAATCCCAGTTCTGCATTCTGTATTTGAGTACATCAAAAGAACATGAAGCAATAGCTGGGTGGCAAGTTCAAAGGACTTTGACTACCGCTTGAGTGGGAAAATGTGCTGAAATTTACAACGACTGAATTTAGAGACCGAAAGATTATAAGATGTACATGCCGAATAATAAAGGAAATACAATGGCAATCGTTATTTCAATATTTTTTTTTTATTAATAACAACAAATTTTAACACATATATAACTAAATATTATTTGACTATTTAATTTGATAATCTTAAAGTCTAATACTTACATGTACCGTATGTAAGTTTCCAGCAATTGGCTTGCCCGTATACCGGCAGATGCATTTCGCTAAAGCACAGCATCACTGCGCATCAGTCACAGTCGTTAAAAAAAATTATTTATCATATAAGTCGCTCCTGCATATAAGTCGCACATGTCATATTTAAGAAAGAAAAAAAAAATACAAAAAAAAAATAGCGACTTATACCCCGGAAAATACGGTAATTACCATTTTCGATGATGATAAAAACGAACTTGGAAAAAAAATCGAGAGCCATGCTGGACACCGCGTTATAAGCAGGTTCGCGAGTTATCCGGGCGCGAGTTATCGAGGGAGTGGTGTATTAACAACTTTTTCTCTCAAAAATCCCCAAACATAATTTGAGACATTTAATTAGAACTTGAAAATTTCATGACATAGATTTTATCTTTATTGCAATAATCACCATTTCTGATGATATAATGAGTTACCGTATTGCATGTATTTTTTCGTACCTTTTAATTTTTCGTACACAAATCTAGTTATCAAAATAATAAATATTTAAATGTATCATAATTATTCATATAGATGTCTTTGCATTTGAAAAATTGGACATAAAATTTCCACTAAGATGATTTACGTTGCAAAAAAGATCGAAAATACCGTATTCCTATTTTATTTTTACAAAAATTAATGATTTATAATTATTTTTTGTGTACGAAAATTTACATAATATACAGTATGTAACAAGGTTCAATATACTAATTCTTATCGTGAATTTTTTTCCTGTTTAAAAATATGTTTCCTTTGAAGAAAAAAAATCGGGAGTCATGCCAGACACGGCATTATAAGCGGGTTCGCGAGTTATCAGGGCGTAAGTTATCGAGGGAGTGATGTACATATAAATAAATTCACAAGCAACTTCAAACCTTGCTCATCATCCTGATTTCCTTGTTCCCAATAAAACATTACTGTAACTATTCATAGACAACACACAGAAGTACTAAGGTAAATGTATAATAAAACTGGAACCTTACCCCCCCCAAAGAACTAAAGCATCCAAAAACAAGTATTACAGTATGTCGTTTCTTAGAAAGAGGGGTTTTCTTAATAAAACTATTCGCTTTCTTGCTTTGTTACAACAATTTCATTAATTGTCTACCTACTGGTATTAACGATATAAGTCAGTTAAATAGTATTTGCTTCACTACTATATATCTCTTTTGTAATTTTGCGATATTACGGTAGGTCAGAAACAACCTTGACCTTGCAGATTTGTTTCCACAACAGAAATTGTCATGTGTTTTTGACCTACATTATTAAATATTTAGGCTAAATCTCCTATGACATAATATTTAAACTTTTTTACATTATATTATATATTTTCCGGAATCTATTTTCTTTCCCGATTATTAACGCATACAGTTTAATTATGTGGTAATTCGTATACGTAGCGATGTCTGCCATTACAACTTCTTTTACGATTTCAAACTGATTTTATCAAGAAAATACGCAAATACGGCCATTAAAATCACTATTAATAAAAACAATAAATACATAAGAAAACACTCCTCATTGATCCCAAATGACTACTTATATATTGATGCATTTCACCCCAGATTACAACAGTGCCAGACCTTAGAGGCTACTGCGAGGGGGCATCTCAAAAGTCATAATATACAGCCATTTACCTCCGAAATATCAAGAGCTAAATCATTTTCGCTTTCCTCAGAGAAAAAGGCGAAAAAGGCGGTTTACAGTTCTTAGGCAACTTTTTCGCCCACTTCGCCTGGTAGCGTGCCCTATATATATATATATATATATATATATATATATATATATATATATATATATATATATACACACACACACACACACACACATTAGTTCGCAATTTATTCATTTCAGCATTTATTCTACAACAAGTTTAACTTGATACATCAAATATATTTGCCTTTTTTAAATTCAATTGTGCAAAATGGGTCCAAAGTGAGCCAAGAAATATTCTTGTGGCAGGTGTAGTGCAACTTGTGGATCTGAGCGTGTTTACTGTAGTACATATGGAAATTGGTATCACAGACAGTATCAGTCTATGAGTGAAGAAGACAATGGGGAAAATTGGATTTGGATTATGTGTGATTCTCTTGTCGTTTTTTGAATGAATCAAGGTTTGACTTTGTCAGTGCACTGCAACATATCAAGATGGCTTGTTAATGCCAAACTTAGTTAAAAGTTCTAAATGTTTAAAATTTTGAACTGCAATATATCTGCAATTAATACTAGCCGCCATGTATAGCCTATCACGTGCTGAAAAATGGCGTTACGCTCCACAACAACAAACAAATGGTAGGGTAAGTGATACAATAATAATATATCTGGTTTGACTATGTGAGGTTTAACGCCATTTTTCAGCACATGAGAGATTATACATGGCGGTCATTTTACCTGTTTAACAAAGTACCTGGACGAATCACCAGCAGACAGGAAGTTACATGCATGTTTTCTCACACACAAATTACATGGCGCAAATGAATGTAAACAAGTAGGTAACCTTAATATGCTAATGGGGACACGTGTGTTAGCTAATTGTTTTTTTTTTTAACTTCATGATTCAAGCAATAAAGGTGAAACAAATATTCTAAAAAAGAACAAGATATATAAATATTCCTGAACACGGTGATTTTTCTAACCACATGGTGACTAATACGAGGCACACAAATCGATGTTTTCCAGAACGTATCAAACGGTATCCCTACAATAATCGCTCTGGGAAAAGTCCAATAATAAAGTCGACGCATACCTCATAACATCACAAACATTTTCTACCGACGCAGGAGGTCCAATTCTCCTTAGCTGGTACACAAAAGGTTCAGAAGGCCGTGATTTGGTCATAATTGGCAGGACAAAACAACCTTGACCTTCCGCCTTCAGCTTCCCGCTACTTCCTTCCTTTCATTATCGTGCGTAAATAGCCGAGAAAGACGATTAAGTACTAGTCGGGGTCTCTAAATTGTGTACTCCTTGAGTTATACTCCAATATATCAATATAATAGATAAGCATACGATTCAGTGAACCAGACTATATAAGCACTCGTATAATGTTGTTATTATATGCTACAACCGACGTATTAAATATTTATATCGTCCACTACAAGACGGGAGATGAGCTTTTGTAAAATTATGTTACTCTCTGAAAATAAGGACTTCATTATTATTATTATTATTATTATTATTATTATTATTATTATTATTAGTAGTAGTAGTAGTAGTAGTAGTAGTAGTAGTAGTAGTAGTAGTAGCATTAGTAGTAGTAGTAGTAGTAGTAGTAGTATTGTTACTATTGTTAGTAGTAGTAGTAATAGTAGTAGTAGTATTAATATTAGTATTAGTATTAGTAGCATTAGTATTATTAAAAGTAGTAGTTGAATTAGTAGTAGCAGTTGTAGTAGTAATAGTAGTAGTAGTAGTAGCGGTAATAGTTGTAGTAGTAGTAGTAGTTAGGTTATTATAATGTCAGTGTGTTACGGTAGAAATGTAATTCGAGACATTTTTATAATAAATTCTCTCAGACAAGAGGGGTTTTTTATTTTTAAAAATATTTTAATATACTTTAGACACACGATTATATGTTAGCTCTTAATTAGTCTGTTTGGAAGTAGCGTCAGATTGAAATATTGCAAACTGAAACGCCAACTAATTATAACAAGAATTTTCGAAGATGTGATTTCAGTTTGACTTGGGGGTGGGGTGGGGTGGCAGGTGTGCGTGTATGTGCGTAAAGGTTTAGCTATAAGCAATGCTGTGTGATATTATATGTTAATTTTATCAATTCTTATAGTTGCAGTTATATATTTGAAAGAATCGTTAGTATGATCATATTTTGAAAAGTAGAAACTGATCTTAAGCAGTGCAGTCTTAAAGCAAAGGCACACTGGGTAGTTGCCCAGGGTCTCACACTTCTACAGGCATCATGTTGCCCATATTGTCAATGAATAGCAGAACCGGGAAGAGATTAGGTGCATTAATTTTCCCAGAGCCTACAATGTCGTTAAGACGGTAATTACCCGTAAGCCGGGAACGATTGTTAGTCACAGTTCTCCTCTACCACACTTCCGCTGATAGGCACATCTTCAACTTCAGCTGCAAACACCGATATCGTCGTCGTTGTCATCATCATCATCATCATCATCATCAATCTGCAACAGGCTAAACCTTTCCAGTATTGATATATTTGGACTGTGATTTTTATTCTTTTAATGTGTCACATATTTTATTGTTTATTTATAAATAACACGTACTTATTTACTATCGTTTGGGTTGCTTGGAATGTATGTGAAGCAGGTATTTTACTCCGAAGAGTCGGAACTTCTTTGTTTTGTAGCTATATGCCAGTTTGGTTCCACCCCAGCGCACACATATATGGTGCTAAATTGTTCTTTATGAACCAGCAAACCTTCGGACGGCTACCCTGACCAAGCTGCGGGTAGACTACGAAGTCGGTTTGGACGGTCTTGATTATGAAAATAAATATAGGCAAAATGGTATATTGTTTATTAATTAAGTCCGAAATTGGGAAACAGAGAGAATTGTCATGTATGTATATGGCTGGCGTCAGAGCCGCCCATTAGAGCTACAAGCTTTGTGGAAGCACTACCTTGTCCAGAGACCTGAAAATAATAAAAATAAATATAAGGAAACGGTCTGAAAAGTTTCTGTGTGAGATGCGGTCACTTAATAAATTAAAGAGAATTATGGTTGCTAGGGTATAAATATTAAACGATATCTGCCAGAGATTGTGAGAGTGGCTTCTGAGGGGCTGCTGACAAGGAGAGAGTGTTTGACAGGGCTGCTGACAAGGAGAGAGTGTTTGACTGGGCTGCTCGTGGGCGTGGAGGACTAAAGCAGGATTGAGAATTCTGTTCGGGCTTCCAGACGCAAGTTAAAGCCGTCAGTTTCGGTTCTTAGGCAAAGGGTAGAGTCTGCTGTTCAAGTAACGCAGGGTAATATCCACAACTTGATAAACGAGTTATTCAAACATTGAACTCCACATGGCGGGCTGTCAGCCTTTAAGGAGAAGCACGGCTGAGCTGACGCGATTGTGGGAGACTACCCCGCCAATGTGCTAAAAAAAAAAATTAAGGCTCGTTACAGACGCTATAGAATTTCTCACTGTCACTGGGTCGAGCGCACGGGACGTCGTTGTTAGGTAACCTGGGGTCTACAATGAAGAAGCCAAGTAAAAGAAACATTCAAGTGACAGCCTATTTCAGGGCGAGTACCAGTGTTGTGCAGAGACCGAGATATCTGAGCAATTTGCTCGGGTTCCCTTATAGGGGACCCCATACGCAGTCAAACATCGCAAATTCTGCCGGCCGAAAGCCGGGGGGGGAGGGTGTGTGCAAAATCTGAATGATGCACGGGGCCCACAAATCCTCAGCACGGCCCTGGCCAGTATTGCCGAAACTGGAACTACATTCTAGCGTTAAGGTGTTTTTCCGCGCGATCAGCTATTACTGGAAAAATACCGACATCTGCTTGAATATGCTATTCTGACGGCTCCATACACACCAAACAATAACAACGTTGACCGGCCAGGCAAGCACACGGGAGAGCTAAGCTTTGATGGCGTCGACATTCCCGTGAAAGGTAAACGATATTGGCAGTTCTAGCATCTCAGCCTGAAAATCTTAATCCGGTACTTCGGCTGGCAAATGGCCTTCACCCGCTATGCGTTATCTAAAAGGTAAGGCCACACTCCGTGGACATACATATACACGGAGAATGAACCACTATGTTTGGATAAAAACTGAAGCTGAATAGACAAAAAACACAACACAGAAAAGAAACACATCAGCTTCAGTTACCCATAAGTCTTTAGCATGGTCGACCTATTGCAAGGACACGCTAAAGGCTGTCTCTATACGTGAAAAGTCCAAAGTGCGTGACATTGTCAGAACCGGGAGACAACATTCTTTCAAAACCACCACCGCCAGATATACATAATGTATGCAGACATCGAGACTACCCATTCGATTATGTGTTTTCTTGATCGTCAAGAGGACAGGCTGTCGTAAAGTTTAAGGGCGAATGGCCGAAGATGTACAGCATTAATACTGATTGTCCTTTGATCAAGAACAACATGAACCAGGCCGATGGCCGCGTTAGCGCTGCGTTCAAGCTGAATGAATAGATGATCGACACAAAACACGTATAGCGGCAGTATTGGCGTTTTGGATGTGCCGGCATACCATATTTTTCATTTCCTTTCCAGTTAGCCAATGATCTTTGTTGACACCCAAATATCAGTGTTGTCGTTACACACCAACCATTTGTTCTCGATCGTGACACTTATTTAACAAACGATGGCTTTTCACGCTTGTATTTTTGGTGTCAACCGGCGTTGTTGTACCGCCTTCAAAGAAACTGTTAGCGCCAACCTGTCGGTTACGGGCATAATGCCATACGACGCATGGATTATTAATCACAAACGTTGCACTCTGTGCCCTGGTTAAATACAGAGAGAGGATGAAGAAGCGGAATGTTTATAGCCTGTTTTCGTATTAAATCGATATGCTTAAATCCAAATACGTTTGGTGCTATTGGAGTTTACGTGTCCTCTCTAATAATTGTGCAACTTGGATTAACTAATAGCAAAACATGGCTGAAAGTTGCTTTGATCTTGAATTGTTAGATATTTGCCCTCATAAGGCCTATCAGCCCGGTGAAATTGAAATATTATTACCGCTAAGTAAATCAAGCAGAAGTACTGCCAACTGAAACCCCAACTTAGGCCAGTGGCAGCGTGGTGTCAGCCGCGTGGCAACAAGGGGATTTTGCAGCAACAGAAAGACAATGCCTAGCAGAGTTTGATGAGTAACGCAAAACGACGGAGTTAGTAAGGTAATAAAACATCAGGTTTATGGCCAAAAAAGACGGCACACTCGCAGGTGTGGACGTGACTAGATTTCTTTGATGCGAAAAACAACATAAATTCTTGTTCCCATCCAACCTATAGCAGTTGGTGGGAGTTGAGTGTATCTAAGCATAAGGCCTCAACGAGGAGTGGCTATCAAATGTAATAGAGCAATATATCTCTGCAGCTCAAAAGGTGTCATTTGCCAAAGTAGACAATGACATTCCGAGTTTCTCGCTGGAGCATAATCCGAGGACACGGCGCGCAAAGAAACACTTCAGACAAACCGCTCACTGTCAAAACCTTCAGATAATGACAAATCCTTAATCTAAACAGGGCAGTTCAAACGTACATAGATGGGTTTTAACAAAGCCATAGAACAAGCTCATGATGAAAAAGAGCCCGAACAGTTACAGGCCCAACGTGCGATTATGGGGGAGGAACTCCATGGGCAATTCCAGAAACCAGCGGTTACCAAGACAAACAATTTAACGCTATTCGGGAGACATGCATTACAATTTAGATGTTTAAGGTGTTCGGTTTTATCATTAGCACGATAGCGTTCACGATCCCAGGAGGCACAATGCCACTTTTAGCCCAGGCATCTAAATCTGACTACTGCGATATAAAAAACGGATTAAAAAAAACAAGTCGAGTTGTTTGCGGGACAATTTACAATACTTTGCAGAGCGGCACTCTAATGATCAATTATCAGGTCAATCGTGTCTTTCTTTCTGATAATGCCATCGGCTGGCTATCATGAACCAACAACAGGAGACTGCAGTTTTATCAATAAAGCACGACGAAATTTCTAACATGAAATCACCTTAACAGTATTATAAATTAACACATTGAATGCAAGCGTGACCACAACCATCCTCTCTATTCATCTTTTCTCACGCGTTGTTTATCGTTCAGAATCGCAAGAAGACTGAAAAACTACACATATCCATTCAAGAAACATCACTCTAAGACGACCGTCGCATGAATCCAATCCGGCGAATTAACCTTTATTTTCACCATTACCGTCACAAAGCCTGAAAAACGAGATCATTACAGGAAGTATCCCGAGTATTTTTAAAAAATACAGAAGCAGAGGATTATTTCTGAGTATGGAAACTGGTACACCAAATTACATTTGTATATTTTGCTTGCTTTTGTGCAATCACATTTTATGAAACTCATGGGGAAGATGGCTTTTACAGCGGGTTGGACACGATGATATTTGAATAATATTGACTCAGACAACATAGGTACTAAAATAATATCACTAAATTGGGTACACTTTGCTTTCCGAATTTGTTTTTTGGATCGAACAGTTTATTACATACTTATTTAATCCTACGTTCTTCATCTGGCGTTCGATACAGCTGTACATCCCGTATTTCCGTATCCCACACTCAGATTCGTACTACTAAGTTACCTTCGTTGACGTCCGCGTGTAGAAAAATTTAGACGCATTGAATCATAATTATATCAATCCCAGTTCCTTTTGAATTTCAGTAATACATTAAACCTAACAATATTTGCAAAGCGTTAAAAGGGGTTCTATGTATCAAATTCAAAACCGCATACATGTTTTGTATTGAGTTGGGGAGAGGCAAGAAATCGTTTGATATGGCATATGAATACGCCTGGGCCTGACTTGCTCGTTGTATCCTTCCGCCATATCAAATTTATTCTTTCAGTCAGCTCATAAACGAAACACTAATTTGTTTGGTGTATTTATGTGTATCTTTTACTCACATGATTTTCATGCAAACATTGTTTAATGTGCATAGCATGAAAATCATTGTAAGTATTCCACAGAATTATGGGAAATTGCTTATAAAATATCATTTTGCCCATGCAAAAATTATGTTCGTGCCATTGTGCTATATTGTGCTATGAAGCTTTATAGGCTGACGGCATATATTTTAATTTGTGGAAAGAAAAGTACATGTAACTAAACCCTTTCCTCCCCCCTCGCAAAATGAGAAAGAAAATAAATGTTCTTATTTTTATGTTTATTTTCTGGAGCATACTAACACTATAATGAAAAGCCTGTGTCCGAGAAAAGTTCTTTTTTTTCGTCTTTTACTCAGATTCCTGCAAAAGAAAATTATTTTAATGTTAAAAAAATCATATATCAAAGCATTGCATACACAAGTGAAAGTATAGTTGACAATAGTAATCATACTTTTAAGTACTGGGTTCATATAATATCCATGTGTGTGTGTGTGTGTGTGTGTGTGTGTGTGTGTGTGTGTGTGTGTGTGTGTGTGGTTATAACATAGGAGGAACTTTGCAAAGAATTTAAGGTAGGGCTTGTATGCACAACGTTTGAGCGTTTGGTCGAATTTAGTTCAGCGCGATTTTCTGATCCCAAATGCGAACAATGAAGAAATAAAATTGATAAACAATGTTACGGATTAATAGTCATTACGTTATGCCTAACACGTGCTCAGCTGTTGCATCTGTAGTGTACGATCAAACAGCATGAATTATTTGAGGTGTTTATGTTCAACACAAAATGAAATTTAAATTAAATTAAAATCTATGCAGCAAAAGTTGCATTTCAGTGTTCAAAATTATGAAGATATCAAAAGAGAAACAAATACATAATTTTAGCTATGTTTAGCAACGAATATTGAAACATTGGATGTCTTACAATATAATGAATGGTCTTACTCACAAAACAGTTTGAAAATCACCAGGAATTGAACTGAGATAAATAGAAATATCAAACACTTCTTGCTAAAGACAAACGAAAATGTAATTTCATTGTGTTAATATTTAGTTCTACAAGAATGGACTTGAAATATTATTAAGTGAATTCTCCCAAAGTATCTTAATATGATTTGTAAAAAGAATTTTTAAAATCAATTTCAGATAGAAATACTTAAATTGAAAAGGTACTAATATAACCTATAATCAAACACAAAATTAAAAACTAATTATATATATATATATATATATATATATATATATATATATATATATATATATATATATATATATATATATATATATATATATATATATATATATATATATATTAGGGTATAACCGACTTTTGATGCTAAAATCGAATTCCACCGGATAGTATGAACTCCCGTTTAATCGGAGTCGGACAAGGCAGGAACGACCGATTCGGATAATAAAAATAATATAGTTGAATTTATATAGTACCATGTCTAACACTCCGTGTCATTCGATAGTGCGTTAATAAAGTTAAATAAAAGAACTGAGAAAAGTGCCATATGGTCAACACAACGGGGTGGAACGATACTACTCGAGTTAGACCGAAAGATTTAAATTTATTAAAATATTTTAATGAGCATGGGCATGACACATACAGTTTAATAGATAATAAAGAAATTTAATAATCAAAATTTATAACCTCCAAATTCTTTGCAAGAAATTGAAACTTCCAAGTTCTTTGCAAGAAATAGCAGTATCTCCGTTTTTTCGTTATATCCCCGTGTGTGATATATATATATATATATATATATATATATATATATATATATATATATATATATATATATATATATTTATTTTTTTATAGATACATATTTATATATATATATTTATATATATATATATATATATATATATATATATATATATATATATATATATATATATATATATATATATATATATATCACAAGATTATGTTCAAAACGCTTAGTAACTATTATCTTTAGTTTCAGACTGCTTACTATACTAACTGTCCCGGCCGTGACTGGTGACTGATTGAAACATCTTGAACCCCTCCATCATGCAAAACATCCTGCAGGCACCAATGCTTGTCGTTATTCTAAGTCTGACACAAGATGTCTAGTGACTTAGTCCCATTTGTCGGCATCATTCGAAGTGTCTACAGCCTTCATAAACTTTTTATTCAAAATAACGTTTGTATATTTCCATTTTCCCCACACTTATATCAAACTGAGGGAGTTTTCCATGGTCAGAATTGGTGTTTCCATGGAAAAATGGCTCTGATCGGAGGTGCTGAAATAATGTTTTCAATGATAAAGGGAATGATCCTTGTAAAATTCGAAAAATATTTGAAAGAATTTTGATCCATTTTTATTTAAATTTTAGCAATGGTGTGCTTTAATTTAATCAGCTGTAGATAGCAGTAAAATTCGCATGGAACCCTGAAAATACTAAAATCAGAATTTCCCGGATGGTGAGTAAAAAATAAATGAAGTTTGATTGGAAACTAACATTCGTCATGAAGATATAATATAGCCAGAGACATTATTACCTACTAATGAAAGTCTAAAGAAGAAACAGCAGGTGCTCGTTTCTGTCAGTAAAAAAATGGGAAACAATATCTACTCAGATTCTACAAATGAACACAAGGTGAATATAACTCGTGCGTGTCCATATTGGACCCCTCGTCTGAATCTTCATAAATTCCGGTCTTTTTCAAAGCCCATCTCTTCTGTTTTAGGTATTAAGGGACTGGCCTACAAGCTTGATGACATGCAAAAAAAAACCAAAAAAACAAAAAACAAAAAAAAACCCCACCACCTTCGAAGCAACCTGTCGGGATAACGGAAGCGCGCCAATAAAAAGCATGAGCAATTTTATGTTTTGCAGAAATACATGTTAAACATTTTTACGATGAATTTTGCTTAGTTGAAATTACAAACGTAACATATATTAGATTGACCTCAGCAAGTCATAAAATAAACAAAGTAATGGGACCAATATTTTGGGGCTATTTTTTCCCTACTCTTAAAATAGGGGCATATCCTCCTAGTTAGTCGGCGTAGGGATAATATCCGAAATTGGAAAGTAAATCGCCATATAGCAGAGGCGCCTCGCCGATTATTCGTTAATTTTCAAATACCGCCGGCGCACTCACCTACTCATTGCTTATAGGACAGTAAAGGAGAAGTCGATATTTTTAAAATACTTGTCCAGTATGGATCATAAGTAACTAACTTGCTGATCATTTAATGACAATTTTTACTGAAATTTCTACACTGGCCCGTGTCATGTTTTTCTACACTGGCCCGTGTCATGTTTATCTACACAAACACAGATGAAAGGTGTACACTGGCTATACTCATTACAAGTTCTGATTAGAATTAAATGCTAGTAACAATTTTTTTTTTAAATCCCTTTTCTGAAAATTAGCAATAAAACGATAAAGTAATTTAAAATTTCACGAAGATCTTTTTATCCCGTTGAAATAAACATATTTACGTCTCATACTAAAATCCGTATCCGTCCCGCTTGGCTGAATAAAATCCCTGAGGTGTTTATCATTCGTTACTGCTGGCCTTTTCAAATGTCTGATCTCGGTTACGCGTCACGTCAATGGAAAAAGTATGGTAGACAGCAATGGTCGTTGTATCGAAACCTTGACGTAGTTCCAGATTATTGCAGTCATCATTGACTTTTTATTAATATAATTCATGACTTGCAAAACATCCATGAATGAAATTATATCAGTAATTACTACATTAAAAATTACACTATAATGAATAAAAAAAGAGGCTATATAAAAGCAGAAATCATGTAGTCTGGAATCGTTGTACCGGGGAAAATTATTAATGGAATAAAATAACTGCAAATAGTATTATTTTAGTTATAGACCTTGACGTAAAATGTATTAAAAAAGAAAATTCCATTAAGTGACAGAATATTTTTGAAAATGGTAATTGGGACTTATGTGAAGTGAGGAAGTTATAATCCTGTTTACTTGAGAAATTACTTATTCTTGCGAAACAATCAGAGGCATAATTATTGGTATTGTTGTGTTCAGATTTTCTTTTTTACTTGTGTGGAATCGTGTGTTCAAATTATGTTCTCTGGAATTACAAAGTGTTCAATAACATTCTTGGTACAGTTGGAGTTTAACGCCATTTTTCAACACACGACAAGCTATACATGGTGGCCAGTATAAATGGTGGAGGAAGAACCCGGTAAAACTCCAGAAAGAACCACAGACCCAAGAGAAGCTACTTGCAAGCTTTCTCACATGCCCACAT